>OX387260.1:527869-537869 GCA_947562095.1 Branchellion lobata
GTGGTGGTGGTGGTGGTGGCCCCATCCTAGAAGAGAAAAAAAACTTTTCAAGCAAAACAATACCACCATCTTCTTCAATTTCATCATTTTCTTCTTCTTCCTCCTCTTCCTCTTCTTCCTCTTCTTCTTCCTCTTCTTCCTCCTCCTTTTCTTCTTCTTCCTCCTCCTCTTCCTCTTCTTCCTCTTCCTCTTCTTCCTCCTCTTCCTCTTCCTCCTCCTCCTCTTCACCATCAAACATACAGACATTTTCTTCTTCTTATTTCACACACAACAGGAATTCGTCAATTCTAACTACTGTATTAACTGCCTTCTTCACACCAGCCACACCAGCCACACCAGCCACACCAGCCACACCAGCCACACCAGCCACACCAGCCACATCAGCCACACCAGCCACACCAACCACACCAGCCACACCAGCCACACCAGCCACATCAGCCACACCAGCCACACCAGCCACACCAGCCACATTAGCCACACCAGCCACACCAGCCACACCAGCCACACCAGCCACACCAGCCACACCAACCACACCAGCCACACCAACCGCACCAACCACACCAACCACACCAGCCACACCAACCACACCAGCCACACCAACCACACCAGCCACACCAGCCACATCAGCCACATCAACCACAGCTACCACAACAGCCACATCAACAACAACCTTCCTATCATCAGCACCGCATAAACGACCAATAAAAAACAAAAACATAAACAAAAACATCTTAAAAGGAAATGATGAAGAGGAGGAAGACGAAGATGATGATGATGAAGAAGAAGAAGAAGATGGAAGAGATGATAAAGATGGTGATGCTGAAGAGGAAGGGAAGGAGGAGGAAGATAAGGAGGGTGAGGAGGAAGAGAAGGGTGAGGAGGAAGATAAGGAGGGTGAGGAGGAGGAGAAGGGTGAGGAGGAAGAGGAGGGTGAGAAGGAGGAGGGTGAGGAGGAGGAAGAGGAGGGTGAGAAGGAGAAGGAGGGTAAGGAGAAGGAAGAGGGTGAGGAGGAGGAGGGTGAGGAGGAGGAGGGTGAGGAGGAGGAGGAGGAGGGTGAAGAGGAGGAGGAGGGTGAGGAGGAGGAAAAAGAAGGAAAAAAAGTATACAAAAAAGAGGGCGAAGACAAAAAGCACAACATCAACAACAACATCAACAACAACATCAACAACAACAACAACAACATTATCAACAACAACAACATCGACAACAACAACAACAACATCGACAACAACAACATCAACATCAACAACAACAAAATGTTGCAAAAAAGAGACAGAACCAGGAGGACTGCCCACGTAGTACCAAGGACCTTAAATAGGGAACATTCCACGAATGACGTCATCAAAAACAGACTTTCATCCGGTTCTGGTAACTGCCACATAGCTGGCTTTGTTATTATTGATGACGACGACGACGATGGTGATGAGCATGGGGGTGGGGGTGGTGGTTATGGTGATGGAGGGCTTTTGAAATTGATATTATGTGATAATGGTGAAAAGTATGATGAGGATGATGAGGAGGAGGAAGAGGAAGAGGAAGAAGATGAAGAAGATATCAAAGACTATACATCACTTGAAAACAGTGTGGTTCTAACATACCCTCTATTTTTTTCCTCCTCTTCCTCCTCCTCCTCCTCCTCCTCCTCCTCATCATCTCCATTTTCTTCTTCATCATTCCCCTCTCATCACCACCCCCCCTCATCTTCCCCCTTTCCACCTCATCCCCACCACCACTCATCCTCATCGCTTCTCACCGCTCTTCATCATCTTCGTCGTCATCATCCTCATTCTCAACACCACTCCTCTTCACCACCATCACTAACACCATCTTCTTCTTCCTCTTCTTCTTCCTCCTATTATTCTTCTTCCTTTTCCTCTTCTTCCTCTTCCTTTTCCTCTTCCTCTTCTTCCTCTTTCTCTTCCTCTTCTTCCTCTTCCTCCCACACTTTTGACACATCTTCAATGCTTCTTCATCTTGAGGATGATCCACAAACGCCTGACTTCCTACTGCACTATGAAGGTGAATGAATGGATGGACGCATGCATGGGTGAATGGATGGATGGACGTTCACATGGGTGCATGGATGGATGGACGCATGCATGGGTGAATGGATAGATTGATGGATGGTTGAATGGATGCATAACTTGATGGATGGTTGAATGGATGCATGGGTTGAATAGATGCATGGATGAACAAATGGATGCGTAGATGAATGGATGGATGCATAAAAACTGAATGGGTGGATGGATTGTTAGATCAATGAGAAGATGGATGAATAAATGAAAGATTGAATAGATGAATGGATGAATGGATGAATGGATGAATGGATGAATGGATGAATGGATGAATGGATGAATGGATGAACAAATGGATGCATGAATAGATAAATGGATGAATGGATGAATGGATGAATGGATGAATGGATGAATGGATGAACAAATAGATGCATGAATAGATAAATGGATGAATGGATGAATGGATGAATGGATGAATGGATGAATGGATGAACAAATGGATGCATGAATGAATGGATGGATGAATGAATGGATGGATGAATGAATGGATGGATGAGACTTCCTGACGTGGAGGTTGACAAGTATTGTTGTTGTTGAATACAAAATCATGTTCCTTCAAGTTGTTATTGCTGTTGTTGCTAGTGTTGTTGCTGTTGTTGTTGTTGCTAGTGTTGTTGCTGTTGTTGTTGTTGCTGTTGTTGCTAGTGTTGTTGCTGTTGTTGTTGCTGTTGTTGCTAGTGTTGTTGCTGTTGTTGCTAGTGTTGTTGCTGTTGTTGCTGTTGTTGTTGTTGTTATTGTTGTTATTGTTGTTATTGTTGTTATCGTTGTTGAAAGACAATCATATTAGTAGTAAATCCATTGTTCATTAAAAATAATTAGAAAACTTTTGTTTTGCGAACAAAAATCGATTCAAAATTAGTTTTTTTAAAGATTTTTTCAAAATAAATCACAATCTTCATGTTTTTTCATTTTTTTAATAATTAAAAATAAAAAAAAATAGATCGACCAAAACACGAGAAATATTATTTTTATCTTTAAATTAAAAAAAAAATTTTTTTAATTTTGATTTTTTCATTAACTTCAAGAAATTTTTTTTCAATGAAATTGTTTTTGTTATTTGCAAAAATAAGAAAATAAATGCTTAAAAAAATAAAAAAATAATTTTTATTTTTGGTAATTTTGATTCAATAATAATAATAATATACACACAATAAAAAAAAATTAAATTTTATTTATAAAAAAAAATTAAAACATTAAAAAAAACAATAAAAAAACAAAAGTAATAATAAAAACAACAAAAATATTTCAAAATGAGTTTTTCAAAACTCGTTTGTTTTTTAATTCTGAAACTCAAAAAAAAAATTTTTTTTGGGGTTTTTTTTTGACATTTTTTAGTTTTTCTGGTGCAAAAATTACAGATCCGAGTGCCTTTTTTTTCTTCGTCACATTTTGAAAAATGTTTTCTATCTTCATCATCTTCTTCTTCTTCTTCTTCTTCTTCTTCTTCTTCTTCTTCTTCTTCTTCTTCTTCTTCTTCTTCTTCTTCTTCTTCTCCTCCTTCTTTTTCTTCTTCTTCTTCTTCTTCTTCTTCTTCTTCTTCTTCTTCTTCTTCTCCTCCTCCTCCTTCTTCTTCTTTTTCTTCTTCTTCTTTTTCTTCTTCTTCTTCTTCTTCTTCTTCTTCTCCTTCTTCTTCTTCTTCTTCTTCTTCTTCTTCTTCTTCTTCTTCTTCTTCTTCTTCTTCTTTTTTTTCTTTTTCTTCTTCTTTTTCTTCTTCTTCTTCTTCTTTTTCTTCTTCTTCTTCTTCTTCTTCTTCTTCTTCTTCTTCTTCTTCTTCTTCTTCTTCTTCTTCTTCTTCTTCTTCTTCTTCTTCTTCTTCTTCTTCTTCTTCTTCTTCTTCTTCTTCTTCTTCTTCTTCTTCTTCTTCTTCTTCTTCTTCTTCTTCTTCTTCTTCTTCTTCTTCTTCTTCTTCTTCTTCTTCTTCTTCTTCTTCTTCTTCTTCTTCTTCTTCTTCTTCTTCTTCTTCTTCTTCTTCTTCTTCTTCTTCTTCTTCTTCTTCTTCTTCTTCTTCTTCTCCTCCTTCTTTTTCTTCTTCTTCTTCTTCTTCTTCTTCTTCTTCTTCTTCTTCTTCTTCTTCTTCTCCTCCTCCTCCTTCTTCTTCTTTTTCTTCTTCTTCTTTTTCTTCTTCTTCTTCTTCTTCTTCTTCTTCTTCTTCTCCTTCTTCTTCTTCTTCTTCTTCTTCTTCTTCTTCTTCTTCTTCTTCTTCTTCTTTTTTTTCTTTTTCTTCTTCTTTTTCTTCTTCTTCTTCTTCTTTTTCTTCTTCTTCTTCTTCTTCTTCTTCTTCTTCTTCTTCTTCTTCTTCTTCTTCTTCTTCTTCTTCTTCTTCTTCTTCTTCTTCTTCTTCTTCTTCTTCTTCTTCTTCTTCTTCTTCTTCTTCTTCTTCTTCTTCTTCTTCTTCTTCTTCTTCTTCTTCTTCTTCTTCTTCTTCTTCTTCTTCTTCTTCTTCTTCTTCTTCTTCTTCTTCTTCTTCTTATAAAAAGAAAAAAAAAGAAAAAAGCAACAATTGGTAGGACGGAAACCAGCAATGATAAAAAAAAAAAAATTAAATAAAAAAAAAGATAAAAATAAATTAAATTTTTTTTTCATAATTAAAAATAGAATTAAAATGAAAATAAAAAAAGATTTGAAATAGAAAAACAAATATCTTTGAAAAAACGGAGATTTTATGAGTTAATAAAAAAATTTCCGCATGAGTGATTTGAATATTCAATCAATCATTTTGCATGGAGAAGAAAAATAAATAAAAAAATTGAAGTTGAAAAAAAAATGATTTGAGAAATTATTCAAATACAAAATGAGAGAAAAACCGTTGAAATAAAAACAAAAAATGAAAAAAAAGAAAAAGTTGAGATGAAAATTTTAATGAGGAAAAAAAATTTGAATAAAAAAATGTTGATTGTGAAAAAAGAAAATAGAAAAAAAAGAAAAAAAAAAAGAGAAAATGGTTTTGTGAGGGCGTTTTTCAGATATAAAATGGTTTTCTTGGGATGGGTGGGATAACAAGGAAACAAAAATAAACAGCAAAAGAAAAAAGAAAAAAAAAACTCAGCAAAGCAAGAAAAAAGAAAAAAACCCAGAAAAATAGGAAAAAAAGAAACAAAAAAACCAATGAAAGATAATTTTTTTCGATTTAATAAAAATAAATCTGGCAGACTGGATTGTTTTTATTGGGAAAAATTGGAATGATGTTCATAAAAAATGATTGAGAGCTCCAATTTGGAGAAAAATAAAATTAAAAGTGAAAAATAAAAAAGAAAAACAAAAATGAAAAATAAAAATACAAAAAAGTGCAAAATAAAAATTAAAATTAAAAATGGAAAATAAAAATGAAAAAAGAAGAATAAAAATTGGAAAAAGACTGAAAAGAATTATGAATGCAGATTTCAGAGAAACGTTGCAAAACAAAACTAAAAGAAACATAAAAATGAAACGAGAGTATATTGAAAAAATTTGAAAAAATTTAAAAAAATGATAGAAAAACTAAAAAAATTGAGAGAAAAATTGAAAAAGAAGAAAAAATGTTCATTTAAAAACCGGAAAAACGTAAACCATGTGAGGAAATTGAATTACAAAAAAAAAACTTTGTTTTGATAAAAAATGGAATGAAAAAAAACTTTCAGTGCAAATTTTTTTTGCCGACAAAAAAAACAATTATTTATATCCGAAAATGTTTTGTTTTGAATTGTCAAAAATGAAAAAAACAAAAATGAAAAAAACAAAAATGAAAAAAATATTCGTAAATAATATTCGTTTTTATTTTTCTTTTTTGCAAAATTATTTCAAAAATAAATTTCTTTTTTTTTATTTAATTTTTTTTCCATCTTTTTAAAAAAATAAATTTTGATAATTGTTTTTATTTTGGTTAACAGTTTTGTTTCAGTTTTTTTTCATTTTTTTCCAATAAAAACACCACGTTTTATCACTCATTTTTATCATTTTTTTTCATTTACATCATTTTTTATACTGTTTTTTTACTTAACAAAACTTTCTAGTTTTTCTACAATTTTCCATTTTTCAGTTTTTCAAATTGATTTTTTAATTTTATCTTTCCTATTCACAAGTTCTTTTTGGTTTTTATCCAGTTTTGCCGAGTTTTTCTCAATGGCCTCTCAACACACATTTTATTTTCTATAATTTTTTTTACTTGCGTTTTATTACGAGATTAGAGTTTTTCTGTTTTTTTTTCTATTTTATTTGTCTGTTTTTGTTTGTTTTTGGTCTGTTTTTTGTCTGTTTTTTGTCTGTTTTTTGTCTGTTTTTTTTTTGTTCTTTTGTTCACCACAGTTATTTTTGTTTTTCGGTTTTTTTCATGATAACTCATTAATTTTTTTTCATGGATTTTCTGAATTATTCAATTTTTCTTTATTTTTATTTCACTAAGAAAAAATTTTTTCGTTTTTTTGTTTTTTTTTTTTTGGATTTTTTGTGAAAAATTTGCATCGGACTTATTTAATGTTTTGCGAGTATTGAAGCTGCACCACAACAAACCACACCACACACACACACACACACACTCTCACGCACACACACACACACACACACACACACACACACACACACACACACACACACACACACACACACACACACACACACACACACTCTCACGCACACACACACACACACACACACACACACACACACACACACACACACACACACAACTATTATATAAAAACATAAAACATGCAAGATTACATCAATTCGTACTGTGCGCATTATGACATGTGTGTATGTATTTGTGTGTGTGTGTGTGTTTGTTTTTGTGTGTGTGTGTGTGTGTGCATGTGTGTGTGTGTGCGTGTGTGTGTGTGTGTGTGTGTGTGTGTGTGTGTGTGTGTGTGTGTGTGTGTGTGTGTGTGTGTGTGTGTGTGTGTGTGTGTGTGTGTGTGTGTGTGTGTGTGTGTGTGTGTGTGTGTGTGTGTGTGTGTGTGTGTGTGTGTGTGTGTGTGTGTGTTTTTGAGTGTGTGTGTGTGTGTGTGTGTGTGTGTGTGTGTGTGTGTGTGTGTGTGTGTGTGTGTGTGTGTGTGTGTGTTTTTGAGTGTGTGTGAATGTGTTGACACCAAACAACAGCAGCATAGCGACCTTGAAACTCTGACGCCATTATGAAAAATATTTGTTTTTGTTTTGTGTTTTGTATTGTATTCTGTTTTATTGTATTGTTTTGTATTGTATTGTATTGTATTGTATTGTATTGTATTTTATTGTATTGTATTGTATTGTATTGTATTGTATTGTATTGTATTTCATTGTATTGTATTGTATTGCATTGTATTGTATTGTATTGTATTGTATTGTATTGTATTGTATTGTATTGTATTGTATTGTATCGTATTGTATTGTATTGTATTGTATTGTATTGTATTGTATAGTATTGTATTGTATTGTATTGTATAGTATCGTGTTGTATTGTATTGTATTAGATTGTATTGTATCGTATTGTATTGTATAGTATTGTGTTGCCTCGCATTGTATCGTAATGTTTTGTATTTTTTTTCACTTAAATCTCTCATTGTTTTGTTTGTAAAGTTAAGACTATTTTTCAATTTCCATTTTTCTTGCAAAACGAGTTATCATTTCTGAGCTACTGGAGTTTTCAAGGGAAGGAATCTTTTCATATGACTTTTTTTTTTTTTTTTTTTTTAGGTTATTTTTCCTAATTTTCTGTTTTTTAATTTGTTTTTTTTTTTCAAAATTTCCAACTTTTCAAATTTAATTTTTTTTTGCAAACGTAAAAATTTTTTTTTTTTTTTGAAAAATTGTTTTTGTTTTTGATGCGAGGAAGTACTGTGGTGTGTGATTAGATTAAATCGAAATTTCATTTTTATTTTGAAAAAAAAAATGGAAAAAATTAGTTAAAAAAAGAAAAAATTGAAGCTAATCACGAACAAAACTGGAAAAAAACCTAATTAAATTCAGAGAAATGTGATGTCATTTCTAATTTTTGTCAAAAACACACAAACACACAACACACACACACACACACACACACACACACACACACACACACACACACACACACACACACACACACACACACACACACACACACACACACACACACACACACACACACACACACACACACACACACACACACAACACACACACACACACACACACACACACACACACACACACACACACACACCAGAGAAATATTCAATTATTCTCAAAGACATTATCAAATAAAAAGCCGGAAAAACGCATAAAAAACAAAAAAAATCAAGGTTAAAATGAAAAAAAAAATTAATTTAAAACAAATGAATGCAAATGAAAACAGAAAAATAAAAAAAACAAACAAAACCCAAAGTATAACAATGAAAAAAGAGATGAAAAAAGCAGAAAAAACATAAAAAACAAAGAAACAAAAAACAAAAAACAAAACAAAAAACAAACAAAACCAAGAAAAAAAAAACAAAAAAAAAAAACAAAACAAAACAAAAAAAAAAAAAAAACAAAAAAAAAAAACAAAAAAAAAAAAAAAACAAACATAAAACAGGACAAAAACAAAGAAAAAAAAATGAAATAGTCCATAAATTGATACCTCTGTTCTTATCCTTTCACACCCTCTTTAGCAATCTCAGAAAAATTTTGTTGTTTTTTTTGCAAAATTCGTTTTTTTGTATAATATTTCTATTTTGCATCTATTTTTTTTTATTTTTTTTTGTCATTTTTTTATTTTTTTGTACAATTTTACGAAAAACTATACGATATAACCATTTCGATAAATTTGTTTTTGCTTGATAATTTTTTTTTAAATTTTTAAATTTTTTGTTTTTTTTTATCTGAAAATGTTTTTTGGTGATTAAGTGGTTTTGAAAATAATAACTCACTTTTGTTTTTTTCTTACATTTTTTATTTTTATTTTATTATTTTTACTTTTTTTATTTTTTGAATTTTTGAATTTTTCTGTGTTTTTTTTTCGCTACAAAAGAGTTTTTCCGCAATTGAAACACAAAAAAAAAACAATCTTTTTTTGTTTTGTTTATTTTGTTTTGGAAAAAAACTCGTGATCGGGTTTTGTTAAAAATAAAATTTCAAATTTTTTTTGAATGAATAAATAAAAAATGAAAAAAATTCAAAATAAAAACTAAAAAAATAGTTTTGTAGATTTTTTTCTAAAAATAATTTTTTTCGAATCTGTTTTTTTAAAAAACCTTTTTTAAAAACAGTTTTTCATTTTTTTCAATTTTTCTCAAGCTAGTTTTCTGCTCTAAATAATATATTCATCAGTTTTTCTAAAAATTATATCTTTTTTTTATTTTTCTTTTTTTTATATTTTTTTTCATCAATTTTTCTAATTTGTTTTCGTTTCACGATTTTTTGTTTTGTTGGTTTGTTTTTTTTTCTGTTTTTTTTTGAAAAACACAAACCCTTTAGTTTTTCTGTTTTTTTTTTTTTGCAAATGAAAACAACTTTTGTTCACTTGGAAGCTTTCAAAAGTCATTTTTCATTTTTTTGAATTTTTTTTTGATAGTTTTTTTAATAAATCGGAAATTAAATCACAAAAAACAATTTCAAATTTCACTTTGATCCTCAGTTTCAAATTTTTTTCATCCATCCATCCATCCATCCATCCATCCATCCATCCATCCATCCATCCATCCATCCATCCATCTATCCATCCATCCATCCATCCATCCATCCATCCATCCATCCATCCATCCATCCATCCATCCATCCATCCATCCATCCATCCATCCATCCATCCATCCATCCATCCATCCATTCATCCATCCATCCATCCATCCATCCATCCACCCATCCATCTTTTTTTCATCTTTTCATCCATCCACCCATTCACCCATACATTAATCTATTGATTAGTTTATGCATGCATCCATTCATCACTCCATTCATTCATCAATTCATCTTTGCATACATGCATCCATCCATCCATTCATGCATCCATTCATGCACCCATC
>OX387260.1:545369-552869 GCA_947562095.1 Branchellion lobata
TAAAAATTAATAAAAAAATATTTTTTAATAACGAAAGGTGAGTAAAAAAAAAATTGAAAAATGAAAAAAAATGGAAAAAACTGGAAAAAATGGAAAAAAAGAGTATGAGAAAATGGAGCAAAAAATGAAAAAAGAATGAAGTTTTTGAAAGTTTTGAAAAAAAAACAGAAAAACTTAAGTATATTTTTGAAAAAAAATAAAAAAATTAATGAAAAACTCAAATTAAAAAAAAAAAAATAAAAATTAAAAAAATAATGAAAAAATAAATGAAATTATTGAAAAAAAGATTAAAAAAAAATAAACAGAAAAATAATGAAAAATAAAAGGAACAACGAATGAATTAATAAAAATAAAAATAAAAATAAAAATAAAAATAAAAAAAATAAATAAAAAATAAAAATAAATAGATTGTTGAAAAGTTTTGATAAAAAACCAATATGAAAATTTTTTTTTTCAATGAAATAAAAAAAACAAAATTATTTTCAGAAAAAAGAGTTTTTGAGTCTTTTTCAATAGAAAAATGAGCTGCGTGTTGGTTAACGGCGCATAAAAAAACTGATTGTGACAAAAAAACTAGAAACGGAAGTATTGGAAAAATGAATTAAAAAAAAAAGAAAAAAAAAAGAAAAAAAGAAAATTGAAAGTCAATAAAAAATATCAACTGTTTTGTTTTCAAAAAATAAAATAATTTCCAGTAAAAAAAAATTCTTGAAAAACAAAAATTAGTTTAGGAAAAAATTAATTGAGAGGAAGAAAAAAAGAAAAATTCAAAAAATTCGTTAACAATTTTTTTGAAAAAAAAAATTAAAAAAAAAAAGAAAAAATTAGATTTTAAAGAGTAAAACAATTTTTGTCTTAAAAATGATATTTGAACATTTTTTTGGTGAAAAATTGAAAAAAAAACAAAAACACGTGTAACTACAACTTATCAAAACAAACAGAAAAACAAAAAATTTCTCGTTTTGCAACAACGCTAACCAAAACAAAAAAAAGTTGTAAAAAAAAACACAAAACAAAACATTTGAAAATGCAAGCTGGCACAATACAAAACAAAACAAAACAAAACAATGCAATACAATACAATACAAAACAAAACAATACAATACAATACAATACAATACAGAACAATACAGAACAATACAACACAGTACAATACAATATAACACAATACAATACAATAAAAACAATACAATACAATACAATACAAAACAATACAATATAATACAATACAAAACAATACAATACAATACAATACAAAGTGACACAACCCTCACAAGTCACGTGTGCTTATTTAACTCCTCCAAGTGGAGATGAAGCGATTAACGAACCAATGAAGCTTCATTGGTTCGTTAATCGCCCCATTGTAACGTTAATCGTTAATTCGTTGTTGAAACCGATTGGTTGATTGGTTGATTGGTTGATTGATTACCGAGTGGTTGATTGGATGATTGGTTGATTGGTTGATTGGTTGATTGGTTGATTGGTTGATTGGTTGATTGGATGATTATATGATTGGTTGATTGGTTGATTGGTTGATTGGATGATTATATGATTGGTTGATTGGTTGATTGGTTGATTGGATGATTATATGATTGGTTGATTGGTTGATTGGTTGATTGGTTGATTGGTTGATAGGATGATTATATGATTGGTTGATTGGTTGATTGGTTGATTGGTTACTGATTAACAGCCGGAGTAGTTTCAGAGCCTTCAGTCAAAGTCCGAAGCAAGTCTTTTCCTATCGGTGAGATGCATGGATGCATGGATGCGTGGATGCATGGATGCATGGATGCATGGATGCATGGATGCATAGATGCATGGATGCATGGATGCATGGATGGATGCATGCATGGATGCATGGATGGATGAATGGATGGATGGATGGATGGATGGATGGATGGAAGGATGGATGGATGGATGGATGGATGGATGGATGGATGAACAGAAGCCATAAGAACCAAACTTCTGAGTCATAATTTTCTGAAATTTAAAAAAAAAACAAAAAACTTATCACTTTCAATTGAAAAATAATTGAAAGACAACAAATCGATGATGTGTGTGTGTGTGTGTGTGTGTGTTTGTGTGTGTGTGTGTGTGTGTGCGTGTGTGTGTGTGTGTGTGTGTGTGTGTGTGTGTGTGTGTGTGTGTGTGTGTGTGTGTGTGTGTGTGTGTGTGTGTGTGTGTGAGTCTAATTAGCCATTTGTCATGACCTAATTAGATGACCACATTGGCTTCAGGAGTGTTACTGCTTGTATCTGTGGGTGTGGCTGTAGGTGTGTGTCTCGGTGGTTCTTTGCTCTCCTCCTTCTTGCTGGTTGTTAAAAGGTGGGTGGGTGGTGGTTAGGATGAGTGATTGTTGAGGGTGGATGGTTGCTAGGGGTGGGTGGTTGCTAGGGGTGGGTGGTTGCTAGGGGTGGGTGGTTGCTAGGGGTGGGTGGTTGCTAGGGGTGGGTGGTTGCTAGGGGTGGGTGGTTGCTAGGGGTGGGTGGTTGCTAAGGGGAGTGGTTGCTAGAGGGTCGTTGCTAAAAGGGGTTGCTAGGAGGAGTGATTGCTAAGGTGGTTGGGTGCTAAGATGGGTGGTTGCTAGAGGGTGGTTGCTAAGGGGGGTTGCTAAGGGTGGGTGGTTGCTAGAAGGTGGTTGCTAAGAGGTGGTTGCTAAGGGTTGGTGGTTGCTAAAAGGTGGTTGCTAGGGGGAGTGGTTGCTAAGATGGTTGGGTGCTAGGGGGTGGTTGCTAAGGGTGGGTGGTTGCTAGAGGGTGGTTGCTAAGGGTGGGTGGTTGCTAGAGGGTGGTTGCTAAGGGAAGTTCGCGTTGCCAGGCTGAAAGACGATGCAAGTACAAACGCAACTGACAAAGAAATGTGATTCGTTTCATTTCTTTGTTTTTTTCTTTTTTTTTGTTTTATTTTTTCGTTTTTTTTCGTTTTTATTTAAATTTTCTCGTTTTTTCTGTTTTTCTTTCTTTATTTTCTTTGTTTTTTTTTGTTTTCATTTTTTTATTTCTTTGCTCCTTTTTTATTCCTCCAATAAAACAACAAACCAATCCCGTTGCCAGGAAACCACCAAAGAACTATCACACCAACGATGTCAACAACCACATAAACAACAACAACAACAACAAAAACAACAACAATATGGACGATGATGAAATCGTAAAAAACAACAACAATAATAATAACACTGAAAATAACAATAATAATAATAATAATAATAAAAATAATAAAAATAATAATAAAAATAACAATAACAATAATAAAAACAAAAACAAAAACAGCAGGAGATTCGACTCAATATTTTTCGAGCACACAAAAGCCCATCACAACCGCCATTTTGTGACGTCACCATCCATTTCCGGTGATGACGTCACAACTACTTCCGGTTTGGCAGGAATGATCAAAGTTCCTTACTGTCCAAATGGATGTCAGATTTATGGTGGTGGTGGTGTTGTTGTTGTTGGTGGTGGTGGTGGTAGTAGGTGTGGTGGGGGTGATGGTGGTGGTGTTGTTGGTGGTGGTGGAGGTTATGGTGGTGGTGGTGGGGGGAGCGGTGGTGGTGCAGTTGATGACGGTGATGGTGGTGGTGGTGGTGGTGAAGATGTTGAGTGTGTTGTCTGTGAGAGACGAAAAAGAAGTGAGTTGATCAGTTGTGAGGAGTGCCATGGAGACAGAAATGGAGGGGGTGGAGAAGGGGGTGAGGGAGGGGGTGGGGGAGGGGATGGGAAAAAGATTGGGGGAGGCAGTGGGAGAGGGGGTGGGGGAGGGTGGTATGGAGTGGGTGGGGGCGAGTGGTATGGAATGGATGAGGAAGGGGCGTACGGAAAGGGGTATAGAGGGGAAAGTTGGAGAGGGTGTGGAGGAAAAGGGTGTGGGGGGTGGGACAAAAGGAGGGGGTGTAGTAGTGGGGGTTGTGGTGCCATCAACTTCAATCACGAACGAAAACCGGAAGAAATACTTTGGTCTCAAAAACATCTTACCTTCCACCTGGAAATAGATGCCCTCCCACCGGAAAAAGCTGCGCTCAAACCGGAAGTAGGAAGTCATCTGTTACTTTCCGTTTCCGGAAACTCATTTCCAGTTATAAACAGAGTGGCAATTAATACCAACAACACCACAATACCCAGTACCCCGAAAATTTTAACTTTTGGTATTGAAGATAACTCCGGTATTAATACACATTTGGGTATACCTAATAATTTCGGTATTAATACCGGTTTTGGTATATCTAATAGTTTGGGTATTAGAACCCCTCCAACAATTAATGCCCCAAATACTCACTTCCAAATACCTCATACCACAAAATACCACGTCACGAGTACCAACAACACCCTGAATACACACAATAATACACACAGTACACTGAGTATTAATACCTTGAATACGCCGGTCATTAACAGTACTGGGTGTATTCTAAAGAGGTCAAAAATTCATTCGCTCACTTCTGCAGTACTCAACACCACAGTACAATGTGCCACAGTACAAAATACCGGAGTACAAAATACCACAGTACAAAATACCACAGTACAAAATACCGGAGTACAAAATACCACAGTACAATGTGCCAGAGTACAAAATACCACAGTACAATGTGCCAGAGTACAAAATACCGGAGTATAAAACACGGGAGTATTGAGTACCACCATAGTTGACTCTCCAATATACAATCCCCCAGCAACGACAACATATCCCCCTCGATGAAGGCTGGTCTCCAACACAACAACATCCAGCAGCAACAGCAGCAACAGCAGCAGCATAGACAGCAGCAACAACGGCAACACCAACAGCAACAACAGCAGCAACAACAGCAACAAAAGCAGCAGCAACAACAACAGCAACAACAACAACAACAGCAACAAAAACAACAACAACTACAACAACAGCAACAACAACAACAACAGCAACAACAACAACAACAGCAGCAACAACAGCAAAAACAACAACAGCCACAGCAACACTTCAACAACAACAGCAAACGCTGATTATATTTTGGAATGTGGAATTCAACATGTTGATAATAATACATAAGTTCAATAAATTATTTTTAATTTAAATAATAAAAATAAAAATAAATTATTTTTAATATAAATAATAAAAATAAAAATAAAAATATTTTAAATATAAATAATAAAAATAAAAATAATAAAAATAAAATAAAATCTTTTAAATATAAATAATAAAAATATTTAAAAAATCTTTTAAATATAAATAATAAGAATAAAAATAAATATTTTTAATTTAAATAATAAAAATATAAATAAAATGTTCTGATGAAAAAGGTTTTTTAAACAAAAATAAATAAATAAATAAATAAATAACTAAATAAATAAATAAATGAATAACTAAATAAATAAATAAATAAATAAATAAATAGATAAATAAATAAATAAATAAATGAATAAATAAATAAATAAATAAATAAATAAATAAATAAATAAATAAATAAATAAATAAATAAATAAATAAATAAATAAATAAATAAATAAATAAATAAATAAATAAATAAATAAATAAATAAAAATAAATAAATGAATAAATAAATAAATAAATAAATGAATAAATAAATAAATAAATAAATAAATAAATAAATAATTAAATAAATAAATAAATAAATAAAATATTGACCTAGATTAATTAATTAATCCAGGTAAATAATTATTCATTTCAAGCTATCAGTTAATTGGCTAATTAATTAATTAGGCGAAACACCTGGCCATCTAATCCTTTAATTATCTTATTAACTGACTAATCAGCTGTTGAATAGTTGATTGGTCTATTATCTGATTGGTCATTTAACTGATCAGCTGTTGAATAGTTGATTGGCCTATTATCTGATTGGTCATTTAACTGATCAGCTGTTGAGTAGTTGATTGGTCTATTATCTGATTGGTCATTTAACTGATCAGCTGTTGAATAGTTGATTGGTCTATTATCTGATTGGTCATTTAACTGATCAGCTGTTGAATAGTTGATTGGTCTATTATCTGATTAACCGCTTGTTTTAATTGGTTCGTTATTTCTTTTTTTATCCAATCAATTAGGATGCCTAATTAATTTATCCAATCAATTAGGATTTTTAATCACCTCATCCATTTATTCAATTGTTTCTTCGTTTGTTTAATTGTTTTTTTTTTTTCATATTTTGAAGAAAAATGACTTCTTAGATGGAAAAAGGAATAAGAATTATAAAAAACTTAATTAAAATAATATTGAAAAAATTAAAAAAAAAAAAAAACAAAAAATAATTTTGTTTTGACCCACGATACTTCGTTCAAATAAAAATTATTATTTGTTTTTTTGTGAGTTTTTTTTTGCAAAAAAAAGTTTTTGTAGTTTTGTTTTTTGCAAATTAAAATTAATTAAAAAGTGAAAATGAAAATTGACATATTGTATTTATTTGAAAAAAAAACAAATTAAAAAAAATAAACTGAAAAACTCAATTTGAAAAATACAAAACAAAACGGACTCTTTCCTCAATTACAATTTTTTTTGATACAAAAAAAACAAAAAAAACAAAAAAAACAAAAATTGAGATTCATAACAAAACAATTTTTTGATTTTGAGTTTTTGACCTTATCAATTATGATAACTTTATCAATTGTGACAACCTTAAACTCTTTTTTTTTTTATTTTAAATTTAAAAAAAAAAGATTTTTTTGACTCACTTCCACCATTCCGAGTTTTTCACTCCGTTCTTGTTTCAAGTTGGATGTCTTTTTTTGAAAATTTTTTAAATTTTTTTTTAAAAACTTAAAAAAATTTTGGAAAAAAAGGGTTTTTTTAGGAAAAATGGATTTTGAAATGTGGAAAACTGATGAAAAAAAAATAATATTAAAAAAAAATTAAATTAAAAAAAAAATAGAAATGACCCTCAAAGAAAAAATATTCGAAAAAAAACAATGAAATAAAAAAAAACAAAAAAACAATGAGCTGAGAAAATAACACAAAAAACTTAAAATGTTTTTTTTCTAGCGACTAACTTAAAATATTTTGTTTTTTTTTTCCAATTGAAAAGAAAACCTAGCGAGTGTTTTCGAAATTTCAAATTTATTTTTCGTATTTTTTTTAATTTTTATTGCAAAACAAATGAATCTCTTGTCAATAAAAAATAGTTTTTCTGTTGATGAATTAACATTTTCAGTTTTTCAAATTTTTTTAAAAGTGAAAAACACAAAGGTCTCTGGGGTTCTCCAAGCGTCAAAGCGTCCGTTTTTCTTTTTTTTTTTTTTGAAATTTTTTTTCCATCATTCTTTTTTTTTTCTCTTTTTTTTTCATTTTTTTATTTATTTTTGTTTCAAATATTTTCTTTTTTTTCAATGGGTGAGTAGATAGATAGGTGGATGGATGGATGGATGGATGGATGGGTGGATGGATGGATGGATGGATGGGTGGATGGATGGATGGATGGATGGGTGGATGGATGGATGGATGGATGAAGGGATGGATGGATAGATGAATGGGTGGATGGATGGATGGATGAATGTATAGATGGATGGTGGATGGATGGAT
>OX387260.1:562869-565369 GCA_947562095.1 Branchellion lobata
ATTAAATGAATAAATAAATAAATAAATAAATGAATAATTATTTATTTATTTATTTATTTATTAATTTATTTATTTATTTATTTATTCATTTAATTAACTGATTGTCTGAACAAACACCACCCATCAAGTCTTCTTGCTCAAACCCGCTCAATAATGACGTCACACGGTTGCTTGGCAACCCTTGCCATGTCCTCGTTGCTGCTGGTTGCTATGGCAACCACTAGAACGCCTTTCTTGACGTCATCGTCATCATCGTTTTCACCGTCGTCGTTGTTGTTGTTTTCTTCTTCTTCATCATCATCATCCTCATCATCATCATCATCATCATCATCATCATCATCATCATCATCATCCTCATCACCATCACCATCATCATCATCATCACCATCATCATCATCATCATCATCATCATCATCATCATCATCATCATCATCATCATCACCATCATCATCACCATCATCATCATCCTCATCACCATCATCATCATCATCATCATCATCACCATCATCATCATCATCATCATCATCACCATCATCATCACCATCATCATCACCACCACCATCATCATCACCACCACCATCATCATCATCCTCACCATCATCATCATCACCATCGGCACATTACCACCTTGTTATGCAAGCTGAATCGAATACTTTTCAAAATCAACAACAACAAAAAGATATGGAACACCAACAACAACAACAACAAAAACAGCAGCAACAACAACAACAACAACTACAACACCAACAACAACAGCAAAAAAAAAAACAACAACAACAACAGCAGCAGCAACAACAACAACAACAACAAAAACAACAACAGCAACAACAGCAACAACATCAACAACAACAACAACAACAACAGCAACAACAACAACAACAACAACAAAACGTTCATAAAAATTTCATTCCATTAGTTCGATCTCCAGCATATTTCATGCCGGTGATAATGCCACAACAACAACAACAACAACAAAATCCACAACAACAACAACAACAACAACCATATCAAAAACAACAAAGTAACTTGAAACAACAACAACATAAACTAAATACTGAACAACAACAACAACACCAACAACACCAACAACAACAACAACAACAACACCACCAACAACAACAACAACCACAACAACAACAACAACAACAACACAACCTAGACTACTCAATCTTCCAACAAAATGCACATCACTTTGGAACACAACAACAAAATCTTCCAGACTCACAACAACAACAACACCAACAACAACAACGAGAGAATCTAGACTATGTACAACAACAACAACAGGAACTAGACTATACACAACAACAACAGTATCAACAACAACAACAACAACAACACCACCACCAACAACAACAACAACAACAACAACAATTTTATCAACAACAACAAAATCTAGACTATCCACACCATAAGTTGAACTCAGATTACACACAACATTATTATGACTATTTAGATTTTAACAACAACAACAACAACAACAACAACAACAACAACAACAACAACAACAACGACATCAACAACAACAACATTTTTGTTAACAATGACTTTGAAAGTAATACGGACTTCAACAACAACATTGTTTACCAAAATTCCCAACTCCAAGTTCCTATTTCTCATTTTGATCAACAACAACAACTGCAACAAAAACAACAACAATCGCAACAAAACCAACAACAACAATCAAAACAAAACCAACAACAACAACATTTTATTCAACAACAACAGTTTACACAGCAACAAGAAATAACAACAGATTATTTTCCGCAACAAAATCAAAAATATCAACAACAAAAACAACAAAACATAGAACAACAACAACAACAAACACAACAACAAAACATAGAACAACAACAACAACAACAGTATCAAATATATTATCAACAACAACAATATCAACAACAACAATATCAACAACAACCATATCAACAACAACCCCAACAACAACATCATCAACACTCATATCACCAAGACAACCAACATACACTCGGTTACCAACAACATCTACAACCAAGTTCGCAACATCTGCAACATCAACAACAACACAATTCACAACATTTTCAACAAAACTATCAACAAAATCAACAACTCTTTCAACAACATCAACAACAACAACATCAACAACAAAATTTGCCATACTCCCCACAACTGCCTATGACGTCATATCTGCCACCTCAGCCACTCCAACCACCACAGTCACATCAACTAATACAACCACCATTAATACAGCCACAACTACCACCGCAACAATTACAGCCACAACCACTACATCCGCCGCTACCGTATTTACCACAACCGCCACCACAGCCACACGCAGCCACACATATTCAGTCGCCACAGCCACACACAACCACACATATTCAGTCGCCACAGCCACACACAACCACACATATTCAGTCGCCACAGCCACACACAACAACACATATTCAGTCGCCACAGCCACACACAACAGTCGCCACAGCCACACACAACCACACATATTCAGTCGCCACAGCCACAC
>OX387260.1:575369-580369 GCA_947562095.1 Branchellion lobata
CATTGCAACAACTTCAATGGAATAAAACTAATGAGAGAAAAGTTATGAAAAACGAAAAACAAAAATTTTATAAGGAAAAATAAAAAAAATAAAAATAAAAACCTTGTCCAAAACTATTCAAAGATCATGCAATGGTTTAGTTCAGCATGATTTCAATAAAAAAAAAACAAAAAAAATAATCAAAAGTTTCTTACTTGGTCCTCCAACCATGACCACTCATGCACGAAACCCCCATTCACCCATGCATGAAACTCCCATTCACCCATGCATGAAACTCCCATTCACCCATGCATGAAACACCCATTCACCCATGCATGAAACACCCATTCACCCATGCATGAAACACCCATTCACCCATGCATGAAACACCCATTCACCCATGCAGGAAAACCCCAACCATGACCACTCATGCATGAAACACCCGTTCACCCATGCATGAAACACCCATTCACCCATGCATGAAACACCCATTCACCCATGCATGAAACACCCATTCACCCATGCATGAACCCCCAAACGACCACCAAACACCCAATCACCCTTCAAACACCCCTCAAACACCCTTCAAACACTCCTCAAACACCCCAAACACTCCTCAAACACTCTTCAAACACCCCTCAAACCCCCCAAACACCTCTCAAACACTCCTCAAACACCCCTCAAACACCCTTCAAACACCCCAAACACCCTCAAACACCCATCACACCAGCGGTCGCCATGAGGAGTCCGCAGGCAATATGGCTTCTGTCAACAGAAGCGACCCTTACTATCCATTGCGCATGCTCGGTCGATGGTGCTGACGTCAGGCAAAGATACTAAATAAGGGCCCTTTTTGTTGCCATGGGAACCAAATTAATTCTGAGTTATAAGGTCATAATTCCTACCTTTTCAACGCTCGGCTGTTGTGTTTGCCCAGTGGTTTTTGCGGAGATGAAGGGGGGGAGAGTTGGATGTGTAATTAATGGGTGATTGGAGAGGGGGGGGGGGTTGTGATTGGGTGGGTTGTGATTGGGTGGCTTGTGATTGGGTGGATGATGGAGGATACTGATGGGGATGGTGATGGAGGATGGTGATTGGATGGGTGTAGATGGGGGTGAAATACAATACAAACACGAATAGTATTATAGTGGCATTAACCCCGTGGAGTTTCGAGGCCACAAGGGGGATGGTGATTGGGTGGGTGATGATAGGTGATGATGGGGGATGATGGGTGATGATGGGGGGATGGGTGATGATGGGGGGATGATGGGTGATGATGGGGGATGATGGGTGATGATGGGTGATGATGGGTGATGATGGGTGATGATAGGTGATGATGGGTGATGATGGGTGATGATGGGGGATGATGGGTGATGATGGGTGATGATGGGTGATGATGGGTGATGATGGGTGATGATGGACGATGATGGGGGATGATGGGTGATGATGGGTGATGATGGGCGATGATGGGTGATGATGGGTGATGATGGGTGATGATGGGGGGATGGGTGATGATGGGTGATGATGGGTGATGATGGGTGATAATGGGTGATGATGGGTGATGATGGGTGATAATGGGGGAATGGGTGATGATGGGTGATGATGGGTGATGATGGGGGATGATGGGGGATGATGGGTGATGATGGGTGATGATGGGTGATGATGGGTGATGATGGGTGATGATGGGTGATGATGGGTGATGATGGGTGATGATGGGTGATGATGGGTGATGATGGGTGATGATGGGTGATGATGGGTGATGATGGGTAATGATGGGTGATGATGGGTGATGATGGGTGATGATGGGTGATGATGGGTGATGATGGGTGATGATGGGTGATGATGGGTGATGATGGGTGATGATGGGGGATGATGGGGGATGATGGGTGATGATGGGTGATGATGGGTGATGATGGGTGATGATGGGTGATGATGGGTGATGATGGGTGATGATGGGTGATGATGGGTGATGATGGGTGATGATGGGTGATGATGGGTGATGATGGGTGATGATGGGTAATGATGGGTGATGATGGGTGATAATGGGGAGATGGGTGATGATGGGTGATGATGGGGGGATGATGGGTGATAATGGGGAGATGGGTGATGATGGGTGATGATGGGTGATGATGGGTGATGATGGGTGATGATGGGTGATGATAGGTGATGATGGGTGATGATGGGTGATGATGGGTGATGATGGGTGATGATAGGTGATGATGGGTGATGATGGGGGATGATGGGTAATGATGGGAGGTGATGGGGGATGATGGGGGGATGGGTGATGATGGGGGGATGATGGGTGATAATGGGGAGATGGGTGATGATGGGTGATGATGGGGGGATGATGGGTGATAATGGGGAGATGGGTGATGATGGGGGGATGGGAAGACACGTGGTGAGACAACATTGGGTTGAATGTGAAAAATAATCAATGTATACACATCGTGTACACATTGTATACACATTTGTATAGCGCACACCTTTCAAACCAGGTTGCCATGAAGGCGCTAACTATGACAAAAAAAATGGAAAACTGAGAAAAATGAGAAAAATGAGAAAAATGAGAAAAATGAGAAAAATGATAAAAATGATAAAAATGATAAAAATGATAAAAATGATAAAAATGATAAAAATGAGAAAAATGAGAAAAATGAGACAAATGAGAAAAATGAGAAAAATGAGAAAAATGAGAAAAATGATAAAAATGATAAAAATGAGAAAGCAGAAGTCGAATTTTTTTTATTATTGGTTTTTTTAAATCCCATCCAACACCCATCCAACACACAACCATTCTTAAACAACAACAAACCACCACCCACAATCCTCTTCCACACACCCATATTCCCCCCCGTCCCTCCACACTTCCCTCCCCCTCTCCCACACTTCCTTCCCCCCTCCACTTCCTTCCCCCCCCACCCTTTCTTTCCTCCCCCCTACCTTTCCTCCTCCCTACCTTTCCTCCCCCCCCCCCCACCTTTTCTTCCCCCCCCCCTCCCCACCACCCTTCCTTCCCCCATCCAGACTTCCCTCTTCCCCCCCCCCCACTCAAGCTTTTTCATTTCAATTCCCTTTTATTTACCCACATTTATTTTTTTTAAATACTCCCCACAACAACTTTTAACCCCCCAACCTCCCCACAACACCCTCCCCCAACACCCCCCTACAACACCCCCACAACACCCCCTCACAACACCCCCCACAATACCCCCCCACAACACCCTCCCACAACACCCCCACAACTCCCCCCCACAACACCCCCCCACAACACCCCCCCACAATACCCCCCCACAACACCTCCCCACAACACCCCCCCACAACACCCCCCCACAACACCCCCCCACAACACCCTCCCACAACACCCCCACAACTCCCCAATCCCCCAGAGTGGAGGGAGGGCAGGAGGAAGAAGAAGGAGGTGTCCATAGATCTGAGGAACATCTCTTTGGAAGTCACCACCATCATTGTGAGGGGTTTTGGGGGTTTGTGAGGGGTTTTGGGGGTTTGGGGGGGGGTTTGGGGGTTTGGGGGGTTTTGAGGGGCTTTGGGGGGTTTTGAGGGGCTTTGGGGGGTTTTGAAAGGCTTCGGGGGTTTGGGAAGGTTTGGGGGGGGTTTGGGGGTTTGGAGGGGGTTTGGGGGTTTGGAGGGGGTTTGGGGGTTTGGAGGGGGTTTGGGGGTTTGGAGGGGGTTTGGGGGTTTGGAGGGGGTTTGGGGGTTTGGGGGGTTTTGAAGGGCTTTGGGGGGTTTTGAAGGGCTTCGGGGGTTTGGGAGGGTTTGGAGGGGGTTTGGGGGTTTGGGAGGGTTTGGAGGGGGTTTGGGGGTTTGGGAGGGTTTGGAGGGGGTTTGGGGGTTTGGGAGGGTTTGGAGGGGGTTTGGGGGTTTGGAAGGATTGGAGGAAAATTTGAAAGGTTATAAGGAGATTTTATGGGAGTTTTGGGGGGGTTTGAGGGGGTTTTGGAGGGTTTTGGGGGGTTTGGAAAAGATTTGGGGGGTTGGAGGAAGTTATGGGGTGGGGGGTTTAAAGTTTTTAGGGGGTTTTGAGGGGGTTCAGGATTTTTTGGTGATTATGGGTGAGATGAAGGGTTTGAGTGGTTTTTGGTGAAAATTGGGTAGATTGAATGTGAACATGGAGTATTTTGGTGGTTGTTGGTGGCAGTTGGTGGTGGTTGGTGGCAGTTGGTGGCGGTTGGTGGTGGTTGGTGGCGGTTGGGGGCGGTTAGTGGCAGTTGGTGGCGGTTGGTGGCAGTTGGTGGTGGTTGGTGGCAGTTGGTGGCGGTTGGGGGCGGTTGGTGGCAGTTGGTAGTGATTGGTGGCGGTTGGTGGCGGTTAGTGGCAGTTGGTGGCGGTTGGGGGCGGTTGGTGGCAGTTGGTAGTGATTGGTGGCGGTTGGTGGCGGTTAGTGGCAGTTGGTGGCGGTTGGGAGCGGTTGGTGGCGGTTGGTGGCGGTTGGTGGCGGTTGGTGGCAGTTGGTGGCGGTAGTAAACTAGTGATTGATCTTTGAAAATAGTTTTTTCATGTAGGGAAACTTTGAAAGTTTTAACGATTTTACGCCACATAAATAATTTAATTTAAGCTGCTTTCAGTTTCAAGAAAAAACTCAAAGAGAAAATTAATTAGAAAGTGAAAAGTTTGCGAAAAATGAAAAAAAAAGGAGAAAAAAAAAATTGAATGAAATAAAAATATTATTATATTCAAACATTAGGTGATTTTTTCATCCATCCCTCCATTCATTCATCCATTCATCCATCCATCCATCCATCCATCCATTCATCCATTCATCCATCCATTCATCCATCCATCCATCCATCCATCCATCCATCCATTCATCCATCCATCCATCCATCCATTCATCCATCCATCCATCCATCCATCCATCCATCCATTCATCCATCCATTCATCCATCCATCCATCCATCCATCCATCCATCCATCCATCCATCCATCCATCCATTCATCCATCCATTCATCCATTCATTCATCCATCCATCCATTCATCCATCCATCCATCCATCCATCCATCC
>OX387260.1:602869-615369 GCA_947562095.1 Branchellion lobata
TCATTATTATTATTATTATTATTATTATTATTATTATTTTTATTTTTATTTATTTTTTTTTTTTTTAATTTTTTTTTATTAATATTATTATTATTATTATTATTATTATTATTATTATTATTATTATTATTATTATTATTATTATTATTATTATTATTATTATTATTATTATTATTATTATTATTATTATTATTATTATTATTATTATTATTATTATTATTATTATTATTATTATTATTATTATTATTATTATTATTATTATTCTTATTATTATTATTATTATTATTATTATTATTATTATTATTATTATTATTATTATTATTATTATTATTATTATTATTATTATTTTTATTATTATTATTTTTATTATTATTATTATTATTATTATTATTATTATTATTATTATTATTATTATTATTATTATTATTATTAATATTATTATTATTATTATTATTATTATTATTATTATTATTATTATTATTATTATTATTATTATTATTATTATTATTATTATTATTATTCTTATTATTATTATTATTATTATTATTATTATTATTATTATTATTATTATTATTATTATTATTATTATTATTATTATTATTATTTTTATTATTATTATTTTTATTATTATTATTATTATTATTATTATTATTATTATTATTATTATTATTATTATTATTATTATTAATATTATTATTATTATTATTATTATTATTATTATTATTATTATTATTATTATTATTATTATTATTAATATTATTATTATTATTATTATTATTATTATTATTATTATTATTATTATTATTATTATTATTATTATTATTATTATTATTATTGTTTTTATTTTTATTATTATTTTATTATAACCTCAACAGACCTCTTACTTGACTGCTACTGACATTATCACGTCGTTAAAAAAAATCTTTTTTTCAAAATGATTTTTCAAGAGTTTATCAGAACCTTTGTTCATTTTTTCAATTTTTTTTTATTTTTTCCTTTTTTTTTTGTTTTTTTGTTTTTTGTTTTTCGTTTTTTTTTCCTTTTTTTTCTTTTTTCTTTTTTTTGTGTTTATTTTGTTTTATTTTGTTTTATTTTTCAATCATATCACCTATTCAAAATTCCAAGGTTTTCTTCGTTTTTTTCATTTTTCTAAAAATAAAAAATAAAAAATTGAAGTTTATATTCAAGTTTTTTGTTTTGTTTTCCATTCAGAAAACTTTTTTTCCTCCAATAATTCAAAATCTTTTTGAAGTTTTGATGACCTACAATAAAAACTTATAATTATTTTTCGTTTTTTTTTTCTTTTTATTGGTTTTAAGTATCATTCCGTGACTATTTTTTTCACCATTTTTCAACGTTTTATTTTTATTTTATTTTTTTTTCTATTTTTTTTTTTTTTTTTTTCTTTTTTTTTCTATTTTGTTTTTTATGTTTTTCATGCTTTTTAGCTTTCCAAACGATTGATTTTTTTTTCTTTTTTTTCAATTTTTTTCAAAAGTTTTGCAGTAAACAACTCAAACTTCAAAACACTTTTTTTTCATTCAATTTTTTTTTTCATCATTTTTCCAAACTTTATTTTTTTGTTTTTTTATTTATTTTTTTCATTTTCCAACTTTCCTTTTATTTTTTTTTCATCCAAAACTTCCACTTTCTATTCATTTTTTTTTCAATAAATTTTTTCAGTTTTTTTTTCAAATCTACAACCCTCTCTCTTTTCATCCTCAACTCCTCTCCCCCCCACCTTTCTTCAATCTCTTCCCCCCTTTTTTCATCCCACCCCCTCTTATTTCATCTCTTCTCCCCTCTCTCCTTCCACTCCCCCCTCCTTCCACCCCCCCTTCCTTCCACCCCCCCTCCTTCCACCCCCCCCCCCTCCCTCTACTTTCCATCCCCCTCCTTCCACCCTTCCTTTTTTCTATTCCTCCCTCCTCCCTCCTCTCTCTTCCCCCTTCCTCCCCTCCCTCCCCCCTCCTTCCACTCCTCCCTCCTTCTTCCATTCCTTCCCCCTTCTTTCCATCCCACCCCCACCCCCTCCCCCCTCCTTCCACTCCTCCCTCCTTCCACCCTCCCCCCTTTTCTTCCATTCCTTCCCCCTTCTTTCCATCCCACCCCCACCCCCTCCCCCCTCCTTTCATCTCTATTCCACACCATTTCATTTTCTTTTGATTTCATTTTATTTTTTTTTAATTTTGCATCACATTCCATTTGTCTTTTTTTCAGACTCAATTTCCAATGTTTTTTTTACATCCTCCTTCTCAATGACGTCATTTCCACAAAAAAAATTTTCGTTTTTTGTTTCAATCCTATTTTTATTCTCAATACTTTAATGCGTTTTTTTCAGTTTTTTTTCATTTTTCATTTCAGATTTTTCCGCTCTCAGAATTTTTTTTTTCTTTTTTTCTCATGTTTTTCCAGTTTTTCATTTTTTTGTTGTTTATAGATTAATTTTTTTTTTCTTTTTTTTTTCTTTATGGCAGACTTGTTTATAATTCACTGTTCCATATTAAACCTTTTTTTTTATTTTTATTTTTCCAATTTTTTATTTTTCTTATCATTTTTATCATTCAATTTTTTATTTCGTTTTTTCTTTTTTTTCTTTTTTTCATTTTTTAACTTTTTTTTTTTTCAAATTTTTCTATTTTGTTTCTCCCAATTAAAAACTCAAGCAAAACGTCAGCTTTTCGCCAAGTTATTTTTCCAAATTTTTTTTAATTTGAAAAAAAAATTCTAACAACCTGTCAAAAGTCAATTTTCATACTCCAAAATGATTTTTCTTATTCAAAATGATTTTTCTTATTGAAAATAATTTTTCACATTTTTCACATTTTTGACCTCAACTTTGCAGTAGTAAATTTTTTAAACTCAAAAAAATTTTTTTGTTTAAAAGTTGACTTAACTTTGAACAAAAAACAGTTCGTTTATCCCTTCAAAGTAGTCATGAAAAAAAAATTTTCATAAAATTAAACTTCACAACAAAATTTTTTTTTTTTTTTCGTATTCAAAATTTTGATTTTCTGAAAAACTCAGCGTCAAATCGTGACGCAATTGAATTAAAACATGCTCCACCCCACCACCCCCTCCTCCACACCCCACCACCCCCTCCTCCACACCCCACCACCCCCTCCTCCACACCCCACCACCCCCTCCTCCACACCCCACCACCTCCTCCACACCCACTCCACCACCCCCTCCTCCACACCTCACCACCCCCTCCACACCCACTCCACCACCCCCTCCTCCACACCTCACCACCCCCTCCTCCACACCCCACCACCCCCTCCTCCACACCCCACCACCCCCTCCACACCCACTCCACCACCCCCTCCTCCACACACCACCACCCCCTCCTCCACACACCACCACCCCCTCCACACCCACTCCACCACCCCCTCCTCCCCACCCTAGCATTCTTTCCTCCCCACACACCAGCCACCCACTCCCCTACACCCATCAAACACTCTTCCATCCACCACCCCCATTAACCACCTTTCTATCCACCAGCCCTTCAGCCACCACCCCCATCAACCACCCTTATATCCACCACCCCCCCCCCCTCCCAGGTCGAGCCCTACATGATGATAACGAATACAACCACCACGTTCCCCACAAACCCCAAATCCTCCTCCCACCAAAATCACCACCCCAACAACCAGCCCCTCCCTAACAGCCGTTACTATGGCTACCTGGTAGATCTGCTCTGGTTGCTTAGCGACCAAATGAACTTCCGGTTTAGACTCCACGTGGTTCCAGATGGCAATTATGGTCACGTGGTTGAGGGGGGGAGGTGGGATGGCATGGTGGGAGAACTGATCAGAGGGGTGAGTAGGGGGGTGGGGGATGAGGGGTGAGGGGGGGGGAGGTGGAAGATGATGGGTGAGTAGGGGGTTGGGAAATGAGGGGTGGATGAGGGGTGGGGGATGATGGGTGAATAGGGGGGTGAGGGATGAGGGGTGGGCAGGAAGAAGTGAAGGGGTGGGAGATGAGGGGTGGGTAGGAAGAAGTGAAGGGGTGGGGGATGAGGGGTGAGGGATGAGGGGTGAGGGATGAAGGGTGGATGAGAAAAAGTGAAGGGGGGGAGGGGGGGTAAAGAAACAATGGTAGAAAATAGAAAGAAAATGGAAGAAAGGAGGGTGTTGAGAATTGAAGAATTGTGTTTTCAGTGCAATTTTTCTCCAAACCCCCACTCCATCCCTCAATCCCCCATACCTTTGAAGTCCAACCCCCAAACCCCCAAACCCCCAAACCCCCAAACCCCCAAACCCCAACCTCAACTCCCTGAACTTCAATCCCAAACCCCCAAACCCCCAAACCCCCCCCCTCAGGAAGCAGACCTGGCTCTTGCCCCCCTCCTCATCACCAACAACAGAGCTCCGGTGGTTGACTTCTCGAGACCCTTCCTCGTATGCCAAACCTCCCTCCTCGTCAAAAAGTCACCCAGAACCCGGATGGTGGGTGGAATGGGGTGTTATGGGTGTTTAGGGGGCTTGGGGTGTTTGGGGTGTTTGGGGTGTTTGGGGTGTTTGGGGGGTTTGGGGTGTTTGGGGGGTTTGGGGTGTTTGGGGTGTTTGGGGTGTTTGGGGTGTTTGGGGTGTTTGGGGGGTTTGGAGTGTTTGGGGGGTTTGGGGGGTTTGGGGGTTTGGGGGGTTTGGGGTGTTTGGGGTGTTTGGGGGGTTTGGGGGTTTGGGGGGTTTGGAGTGTTTGGGGTGTTTGGGGGGTTTGGGGTGAAAATTATAAAGTTTGGGGTGTTTTAAGGGTTTTTTGAGGGTGTTTTGGGGGTTTTTAGGGGGAAAGTGGTGGGTTAGGAGGATGAAATGAAACAATGGCACAATGGAATAAAAAAACGTTCCCGAACGTGATTAGCGATCTTTTTTGGGATGTTTCAACTTGAAATGTTTTTTTTTCACCATATTTATTTTTCCCCACCACCTCATACCACCTCCGACAACCCCCAACAACCTCCAACAATCCCCCAACAACCCCCAACAATCTCCCAACAACCCCTCAACAACCCCCAACAACCCCCAATAATTCCCCAACAACCCCCAACAACCCCCAACAACCCCCAACAACCCCCCAACAACCCCTCAACAACCCCCAACAACCCCCAATAATTCCCCAACAACCCCCAACAACCCCCAACAACCCCCAACAACCCCCAACAACCCCCAACAACCCCCCAACAACCTCCAACAACCCCCAACAACCCCCAATAATTCCCCAACAACCCCCAACAACCCCCAACAACCCCCCAACAACCTCCAACAACCCCCAACAACCCCCAACAACCCCCCAACAACCCCCAACAACCCCCCAACAACCTCCAACAACCCCCCAACAACCTCCAAAAACCCCCCAACAACCCCCAATAATTCCCCAACAACCCCCAACAACCCCCAACAACCCCCAACAACCCCCAATAATTCCCCAACAACCCCCAACAACCCCCAACAACCCCCAATAATTCCCCAACAACCCCCAACAACCCCCAACAACCCCCAACAACCCCCAACAACCCTCCAACAACCCCCAACAACCCCCAACAACCCCCAACAACCCCCAACAACCCTCCAACAACCCCCCAACAACCCCCAACAACCCCCCAACAACCCTCCCTCTCACAATAATAACATCCCAACCAATCATTTTAAACCAAAGAAATTAGAGCAAGTCACGAACATGAAAAATTAACGCCTCATAAATTTCAATATTTGTTCTTTGTTTATCGCTTCTTCTATTATCACCCACCTCCTTCTTTGTCATCCATCCTTTGTTATTACCTTCCTCTTCATTGTCATCCCTTTTTTATTATCAGCTACTTCTTTGTTATCACTTTTTCTTTTTGTTATCAGTTTTTTCTTTTTGTTATCAGTTTTTCTTTTTGTTATCAGTTTTTCCTTTTGTTATCAGTTTTTTTTCTTCATTTTGTTATCAGTTTTTCCTTTTGTTATCAGTTTTTTTTTTAATTTTGTTATCAGTTTTTCCTTTTGTTATCAGTTTTTATCTGTTGTTAACAACTTTTTCTTTTGTAATCAGCTACTTCTTTTGTTATCACTTTTTTTCTTTTGTCTCCAACACCTCCTGCTGTTATCAACTCCTTTGTTCTTTGTACCTCCTTTGTCTTTTAACGATGGCTTTGTTTTTTTTTTTTAAATTTTATTTCACAAAATTTTTTTTTGTTGTTGCTTTTTGTTATCAATTCAAGTTTTTGTTGAGGTCAGTCAAAAACGTTTTTCTAGCTGTAGATTGAGTTTTTTTTTTTTTTTTTGTAACCAAATTTTGTTTGTTTTTTTTTTTTTGTAACCGATTTTTGTTTTGTTTTTTTTTTTTGGTGCTTCGTTAATGCTCACTTTGTTTTTTTTTTTATAATTTTAAGGTGTTTTGCTTTTTAAAAAAATTAACAAAAAATATATTTTACAAATTATTTTTTATTTGAAATCAAAATACGCAAAAAAATAAAAAAAACTTCAAAAAAAAAAATTTTTTTTTCAAAACATATTTTAACGTTCCTTCATTAAGATTGATGGCGTTACTTTTGTTGTTTTGTTTTGTTTTTTGTTTTTGTGCGTTTTGATGTAATTTAGTTTTTTTTTTTCAAAAGATTTTGTGGTTTTCTGTTGTTGTTGCTGTTTTTGTTTTGTTTCTGTTGTTGCTGTTTTGTTTTTGTTGCTGTTGTTGTTGCTATTATTGTTGTTGCTCTTGTTGTTGTCGTTGCTATTATTGTCGTTGCTATTGTTTTTATTGTCGTTGCTATTGTTTTTATTGTCGTTGTTATTGTTGCTGTTGTTGCTATTATTGTCGTTGCTATTGTTTTTATTGTCGTTGTTATTATTATTGTTGTTGTTCTTGTTGCTGTTGTTGCTATTACTGTTGTCGTTGTTGCTATTATTGTTGTTCTTGTTCTTGTTGTTGTTGTATCGTTTTATTTTTGTTTTTTTAGTGTGTAATTAAAAGTTTTGCAACCTATTTAAAAATTTATCATCAATTTTTTCTATTTTTTTTCATTGAATGAAACCCTTTCTGATTTTTTGTTTTTTTTCATCGAATTTTCTATACTTTGTTTGAATGAGTTTTGTTATTTTTTTTATTTTTTTTTTCCTATTTTTGTTTATTTTTTTCTATTTTTGTTTATTTTTTTATTTTTTATTTTTATTTCATTTTCACTTCTCTGTTTTTTTTAGTTTTTTTAGCTTTTTTTTAGTATTTTTAGTTTTTTTTTAGTTTTTTTATTTATTTTTTTTAGTTTTTTTTTATCGTTTTGTTTAACTTTTACTTGTTTTTAATTAGATTTTATGGGCCTTGTTCAATTTTGCTCTCAAAAACTTCAATTTTTTCACTGATTTTTTTACTTTTCCATCTCATCTTTTTTTTTCTTTTTTTCTTTTTTTTTATTTATTTATTTTATTTTTCAGAGTTAATCATTCTCATTAAAAATGTTTCATTCAAACTTTCATACACAAAATTTTTCAATCACAGTTCTCATTTTTTTCCTTTTTCATTTTTCATTTTTTATTTAATTTCGTTTTTTTTATTTCATTTTTAATGCTTTTTTATCACTATTATTTTTAACGTTTTTTTGTTTTTTTTCTTCTTTTTTTCCTATTTAAAAAAAATTTTTTTTTTCAATTTCTCTTTTTTTTCTTTTTTTTTTCTTTTTTTTTCTTCATTAAGATTTTTCAGTTTTGCTCCAGTTTTCATCATCATTTTTTTCCCATTTCACTTTTTTTACATTTTTCATTTCACTATTTTTCAGTTTTTATTTCATCATTGTCTTCATTTTTGTTACATAAAACCAACAGAAAAAATTCCCGTTTTTTTGTTGTTTTTCTTGCGTGACCTATCGATCGAACCGGATGCGTTGTTTTTTATGACTTTTGCTATTTACAATCTTTGTTCAAACTCACTTTATCATACTTTAGTTCGACCGGAAAAGCTTTTATAACAACAAAAACAACAATAAAACAATAATTATGAAGTTAATAATAAAATAATGAAAATTATAAAAATAAGTATACTAACAATAATAAAATAAATAATAATAATAATAATAAAAATAATAATAATAATAATAATAATAATAATAATAATAATAATAATAATAATAATAATAATAATAATAATAATAATAATAATAATAATAATAATAATAATAATAATAATAATAATAATAATAATAATAATAATAATAATAATAATAATAATAATAATAATAATAATAATAATAATAATAATAATAATAATAATAAAAATAATAATAATAATAAAAATAAAAATAATAATAATAATAATAATAAAGTAATGAAAACAACACTACCACTAGTTGTTTCTGTAAAAAATTCAATTGTATATATATATTTTTCTTTTTTTTCAATTTTTTATTTTTTTTATCTTTTTTTTCATATTTTTTTTATAACTGTTATTTATTCATCAGAATGTTTTTATACTGTTTTTATTATTATTTTTTTTTTTTTATTATTTATTTTTATTATTATTATTATTATTATTATTATTGTTATCAATAATTTTTATTTTTTTTCAACGATAAAAAAAGAAGAAAAAAACGATAAAAAAATAGAAAAAAATACGAAAAAAAACGAGAAAAAAAAGAAAAACAAACATGTCTTCAAAGTTTTTGTTTAAATGACGATTTAAAATGCCGCAAAAAACTTAAATTTTTGAAAAATTGATTTTTGTTGTTTTTTTAGAAAAAAAATGAAAAATACTCCAAAGAAATTTTGGAAATTTTGAAAATGATAGAAAAAATGAAAAAAAAAATTTGTTTTCAATATTAAATTTTTTTTTAAATTGAAAAAAAAAATTTTTTTTAAACTTTTTTTTTTAATTGGAAAAAAAACAAAAAAAATTAAAAAAAAAAAAAACAAAAAACTGAACAAATAAATTTTTTTTTAATCGAAAAAAAAATTGAAAAAAAAAAACAAAAAACTGAACAAAAAAAATTTTTTTTTTATCGAAAAAAAAATTGAAAAAAAAAACAAAAAAATTATTTTAAAAACTCCAAAAAAATAGGACGTAAGCTTGTAAGCTGACCAAAAATCTTTTCAAGATTAAAAAAGGATTTACAGTGTTTTTATTTCAATAAGAAAAAAATAATAATCTTTTGGTGAAAAAAATTATTGAAAAAAAAATTTGGAAAAAAAAATTGAAAAATTTTTTCGAAAAAAATTGAAAAAAACTCCGCTCAAAACTTCCTACTTGAATCAAGAAATGATTTTCCAAAATATCGGAATAAAAATTAATATGTGAGCAAAACAAAAAAATGGGCATTACAGCAAAACAAAAAATGAAAACAATTCTACAAAAACAACAAAAAAAAACAAACAAAAAAATGAAAAACAAACAGCAAAACAAAACTAAAAACTTTTGAGAAAAACAAAACAAAAAAAGCAAGCAAAACTTGATGAATGCGGATTGTATAGCGCTAAACATTTGATAATTCTCTCCAATTCATCAACCTTCTCATTTGTCACCAATGTCTCTGCACATTTCTTTTTCTCTTTTTTTCTTTTTTTTCTTTTTTTTCTTTTTTCATCTTTTTTTCCTTTTTTTCATTTTTTTTCTTTTTTTCTTTTTCAATGGTATTCATTCGTTTTTTGTTTTTTTTTTCTATTATTTTTTTCCAATATTTTCCCATCAATGTTTTTCATGCGTTTTTAGTATATTTTCAAAATAGTTTTTTCAATGTTTCGTTGTTCTATTTTCTTTTTTTTAAATATTTTTTTTCGTTTTTTTCATTTTTCTCCGTCTGTTGTTTTTATGGCATTGTTGCGTGGTGATTTGTTTTCAGTTGTGACACTCTCCTACTCATCTCATTCCTCATTTATCATCCATTCATCACCCATTCACCTCCCCTCCTCCTCCCACATTCATCCTCTCTCATTCATCACCCATTCACCTCCTTCCTCCTCCCACATTCATCCCTCCCCCCATTCATCACCCATTCACCTTCTTCCTCCTCCCACATTCATCCCTCCCCCCATTCACCACCCATTCACTCCCTTTCTCTTCCCACATTCATCCCCCACATTCACCACCCATTCATCCCTCTTCTCCTCCCCCCACATTCACCCCACATTCACCCCCTTCCTCCTTTCTCCACATTCACCACCCATTCACCCCCTTCCTCTTTTCCCCACATTCACCCTTTTCTTTCTCCTACCACATTCATCCCCACATTCTCCATCCATTCACCATCCATTCACCCCCACATTCTCCATCCATTCGCCACCCATTCACCACCCATTCACCACCCATTCGCCACCTATTCACCACCTATTTACCACCCATTCACCACCTATTTACCACCCATTCACCACCCATTCACCACCCATTCACCACCTATTTACCACCCATTCACCACCCATTCACCACCCATTCACCACCCATTCACCACCCATTCACCACCCATTCACCACCTATTTACCACCCATTCACCACCTATTTACCACCCATTCACCACCTATTTACCACCCATTCACCACCCATTCACCACCCATTCACCACCCTTTCTCACTCATTGCCTCCACGGAAGGTTCACACCACCCACAAACTTTCAGCACTCCCCATCACTCTTCCAATACTTTCACTCCCCCCCCCCCTTCACCCATTTTCACCCCTTGCCCCTTTCACCCCCTTTCACCCTCTTCACTCACATTCACCCATTTTCACCCATTCCCCTTTTTCCATTCACCCTAGTGCAAAGTCTCATTCCCAAACCCACTCAAAACCCATTGACTTTTTTTGATCTTTCCCAAACTCCCAAAAATCACCAACAAACCCCCAAAAAACCTCAAAAACCCCCAAAATCCCCAAAGCTCCCAAAACTCTCCAAAAACCCCCAAAACCCCCAAAACTCCCAAAACCCCCCAAACCCCCCAAACCCCCAAAACCCCCAAAACACTCAAACACCCCCCCAGTTCAAAAACATAGGGGATTTGATGGAAGGAGGGGGGATGAGGATGGGGACGCTGAGGAGAGGGGTGATTCCAAGGTCCTTCAGAAACACCAATGTCACCCTCTACAAACTTCTCTGGAAGCAGATGCAAAAGTGAGGGGGAGGGGTTTTGGGGGTTTTTGGGGGTTTTGGGGGGTTTTGGGGGTTTTTTTGGAATTTTTGGGGGTTTTTTAAAGGGTTTTTTGGGGGTTTTTTGGGGGTTTTTTGGGGGTTTTTTGGGGGTTTTTTGGGGGTTTTTTGGGGGTTCTTTGGAGGGTCTTTTGAAGGGTTTTTGAAGGGTATTTTGGAGGGTTTTTTGAGAGTTTTTTGGGGGTTTTTTGGGGGTTTTTTGGAAGGTATTTTAGAGGTTTTTTGGAGGTTTTTCAACGGTTTTTTGGGGGTTTCTTGGAGGTTTGTTAGGGGGTTTTTTGGACTTTTTTGGGGGTTTTTTGGGGGTTTTGTGGGGGTTTTGTGGGGGTTTTGTCGGGGTTTTTTGGGGGGTTTTGTGGGGGTTTTTTGGGGGTTTTATGGGGGTTTTGAAAGTATTTTGGGATTTGAAAGTTTGACGATCCACGCAAGAAGTAGGTGTCCTTGAAAGGATCCAAGATGATCTTCGCCCCCTTCCTGCTGAGGAGGGTTCATGAGGGCTTCTGAGGGTTGGGTCCGGAAGATGGGTTTTTATCCTATCAATTAACCACCCAATCGACCAATAACCCACCTTTTCATCCACCCCCTCTCCCACTCAACCACCCACTACCCATTCACCCACTATACACCCACCCACCCACTATACACCCACCCACCCACTATACACCCACCACCCATTTACCATCCACCCAATCACCCACCACCTACCCACTCACCATTCACCCACTATTCACCCACAACACACCACCAACCAGATCAGACGGTTTTACAGCCACCAATGGGGAGGGGATTGAGAGGGTGAGGAGAGGGGGGTACGCCTTCATGCTGCCTGACACCATTGGTGGGGGAGGGGGGTTGAGAAAGGAGCAAAGGGATTGGTAGAAGGGGGGTTGGAAGGGGGGTTGGAAGGGGGGTTGGAAGGGGGGTTGGAAGGGGGGTTGGAAGGGGGGTTGGAAGGGGGGTTGGAAGGGGGGTTGGAAGGGGGGTTGGAAGGGGGGTTAGAAAGGGGGTTGGAAGGGGGGTTGGAAGGGGGGTTGGAAGGGGGGTTGGAAGGGGGGTTGGAAGGGGGGTTGGAAGGGGGGTTGGAAGGGGGGTTGGAAGGGGGGTTGGAAGGGGGGTTGGAAAGGGGGTTGGAAGGGGGGTTGGAAGGGGGGTTGGAAGGGGGGTTGGAAGGGGGGTTGGAAGGGGGGTTAGAAAGGGGGTTGGAAGGGGGTTGGAAGGGGGGTTGGAAGGGGGGTTGGAAGGGGGGTTGGAAGGGGGGTTGGAAGGGGGGTTGGAAGGGGGGTTGGAAGGGGGGTTGGAAGGGGGGTTGGAAAGAGGGTTGGAAGGGGGGTTGGAAGGGGGGTTGGAAGGGGGGTTGGAAGGGGGGTTGGAAGGGGGGTTGGAAGGGGGGTTGGAAGGGGGT
>OX387260.1:620369-622869 GCA_947562095.1 Branchellion lobata
CAGAATCCGAAGCGATTCTCGAATGAAAGATAGCCATGGAAAATATTTCTTGAAAAGCAAAATGTTGAACTGCGCGAGTTTTTTTGTAGACTTTAAAGTTTTTTTGTTTGTTTTTTACTCTCATTTCGTTCTTTTTCTTTGTCAGTTTAAAGGTATTTTTTGAAACTGTGTAATGTACTTAACAGAATAAACGAGTAACAACTTCCAATTCTTAATATTTGATTAGGTTTTTATGTCAAAATTCAAAATGAACAATTTATAAAATAAAAAAATTCTTTCAAAATCTTCCTTTTCGATCGCCATTTACTGAAACTCAAAATTGCACATCGCGATTTGGCTTTGGAGCAAAGGCAACGTTAAATCTTATTGAATTATAATTTTAGTTGAAGCCATTGATGTCAAAATAAAAAACATTCTATTTTGCTCACAACAGTCTGAAAGATTCCCAAACGATTATTAAAAACTAGAAAATCTCTTCGTTTCAAAAATGTTGGATTAGCTAGAAATGGACGGGGACGTTTTGCAGTTGGAAGGACGCAACAGCAACGCAGGCGAACAATCAACATCTCAAAGCGCAGACGAGTGTGACCATTTTGAGTCTCACAATTATTTAGATAACAAAAAACACCTTCCAAACGAACCAAAAGTTTCGTCTTTGACCCGCTCAGACGTCAAACAACTCGAGGGCGCTCCAACTCCTAACCATGTACTCTCAACTTCCGCCCCGAAAGATCTCGAAGGTTTTCGTCTGCTGGAGAAATTTTCTGAAAAAGCAGACGAGAAGCCTCTACGCTTGCCAAACGCCACTCAAGGGGCTGCAGCATCCTGTGTCATTGAGGACTCCTCGAAGGGTTCAATGACTTCCAACTCTGGTGCTTTTGAGGATGCAACACCAAAAGTTGCACTTACCTCATCTATAACAACAACATCAGCAACAACAACAACATCAGAAACAATGGGAATAACAACACCTACAACGACAACAGCAACAACAAACAGTGACCAGACATTGACCACCACCACCACCAATTCCTTGGCAACCATTGATCAATCTCTTACATCAGCCTCGTCAACCCAACCACCACTTGGATTACCCGAATCTCTCAACTCTCCATCATTCTCCACTTTTCCACCATCTTTCTCTTTATCATCTTCACATCTTCCACCCACTTCATCACCATCACAAATACCTCCACAACCATCCACTCCGCTACCACCACCCCCACTTCAAAACACTTTTCCACTACCACCACAAAACACCTCTTTACCAATTCCACCATCCGGCACACCATCACCACACCTTCCAGCGTTTTCCGAGTCACCACACAAGGCTTCAGAACCTCCTTTATTTACACCTGCAGGCCATGAAATCTTGTCATCTTCATCTTCTTCATCCTCATCATTATCAACATCATCTTCATCATCATCTTCATCAGCAGCAGCAGCATCCATATCACTATCAACATTTTTATTAACTCAATCTTCAACCTCATCGTCACCATCATCTTCCTTATTTGTTCCATTTCCACCATCATCTTCATCTTCTCCTTCATCATCATCATTTTCTTCTTCTTCTTCTTCTTCATCATCATCTTCGTCATCATCATCATCATTTTCTTTCATCAAAGCTGCTGCAGATGTCAGCAATGATCAGATCTTGTTCAAACCACCACTCTCTCCACCCCCGCTCATGCCATCAACATCTACATCATCACTCACCTCATCATCACCACCATTAGCGACATCATCATCATCATCATCATCATCATCATCATCATCATCATCATTATCACCATTATCGTCTTCATCATCATCATCATCACCACCTCTCTTTTCCTCTGCTGCGAAAGATAAAAACAGGAAAAAGTCAAAGACACTGAATGACATTATTTTCAAAATGTACAACGACAACTCCATGAAGTTGCTTAACAACAACAATGACGTCATCATCAACAACAACATCAACAATAATGATACCTTCAACAACAACATCAACAATAATGATACCATCAACACCAACAGCATCACCAACATCTACAACAGCATCAACAACGGTTTTAACAACAACAACAACAACAACAATGTTACTACCACAAATGACAACAATAAATTTAAAACATCTAGCAACAACTCTACAACAACCAACAGCCGAAATACTCATACCACTACTACTGCTGCTGATGTTGCTACCACTACTACTACTACTACTACTACTACTACTACTACTACTACTACTACTACTACTACTGCTGCTGATGTTGTTGCTACCACTACCACTACTACTACTACTACTACTACTGATGCTGCTGATGCTGCTACCATTACTACTACTACTACTGCTGCTGCTGATGCTACTACTACTACTAATACTACTACTACTACTACTGCTACTACTACTACTACTACTACTACTGCTACTACTACTACTACCATCACCACTTCAACTAAAAGTAAATTTATTCATTATTTGATTTAAATTTAAATTCATTTTTTTAAATAC
>OX387260.1:625369-647869 GCA_947562095.1 Branchellion lobata
TCTTCCGCCTTCATCCTCTCCTCCTCCTTCCTCTCTTCCGCCTTCATCCTCTCCTCCTCCTCCCTCTCTTCCGCCTTCATCCTCTCTTCCTCCTCCCTCTCTTCCGCCTTCATCCTCTCCTCCTCCTTCCTCTCTTCCGCCTTCATCCTCTCCTCCTCCTCCCTCTCTTCCGCCTTCATCCTCTTCATCTCCCATCACCACTGACGCAACTACTGATCAGCTTACCACCACTACTACTACTAATACCACTAATACTAATACTAATACTACTACTACTACCACTACTACTACTAATACTAATACTAATACCACTAATACTACCACTAATACTACTACTAATACTACTACTACTACTACTACTACTACTACTACTACTACTACTACTACTACTACTACTACTACTACTACTACTACTACTACTACTACCTCTACTCCTACTCCCATTTCCGCTTCTAATACTACTACTATTTCTTTCTCTTGTAGTACTACTACTTCTACTGCCACTTCAAGTATTTCTACACCGAGTACTAGTACTAATAGCAGTATTGCTACCACTACTAGTACAAGTACTTCCGTTTCTCTGGCAGCTACAAATTTTACTGAAGCGGCCACTTGTACTACAGCGGCCACTTGTACTACAGCGGCCATTTGTACTACAGCGGCCACTTGTACTACAGCGGCCACTTGTACTACAGCGGCCACTTGTACTACAGCAGCCACTTGTACTACAGCAGCCACTTGTACTGAAGCAGCCACTTGTACTGAAGCAGCCACTTGTACTGAAGCAGCCACTTGTACTACAGCGGCCATTTGTACTACAGCGGCCACTTGTACTGAAGCAGCCACTTGTACTACAGCGGCTACTTGTACTACGGCGGCCACTTTTCCAATGGAGCCACACGAAACCGTCACAGCGGAAGTGTCAGCCTCTGAGCCACACTCAGACACTTTTTTCCTCACCACGACTCCGCCCAACACCACCACTGATTCAACCACTACCGCAACTCTTCCTATAACTTCCCCCACGTTTACCACCACTCTCACCACCACTTCTTCGACCACTTCTCTCATCGCCACCACCTCTTCTGCCTCCACTCTCATCACCACCCCTCCTTCCATAACTTCAGTCGCCATCTCATCCACCCCCTTAACCCCAACCACCCAAACTGCAGTCTTTTCCACCATCGCCACCACCCCTCCCAAAACTTCGCCAGAAGGACCCCCAAAAGAGGAGAAGCTGGCGGAAGTCACCACCAAAGATACCAAATGTGAAACTGAAATGTCAATAAAAATTAGTGCTGATGGTGGTGGTGGTGAAAAAATTAATGGTGGTGATGGTGATGGTGAAAAAATTAAGGGTGGTGGTGGTGGGGATGGTAGTGATGATGGTGGTGATGATGGTGGTGGTGGTGGTGGTGGTGGTGGCGGTGGTGGTGGTGGTGGTGGTGGTGGTGGTGGTGGTGGTGGTGGTGGTGGTGGTGGTGATGGTGGTGGTTTATGGGACAAGAATGTCGAAGATGTCAACAAAATCAAAGAAAAAATCAACCAAAACGACTCCACCACGAAATACCATGAGATTTATGGTGGCTCTCAAGCTATGAGTGATGGAGGAGGAGGAGGAGGAGGAGGAGAAGGAGGAGGAGGAGGAGGAGGAGGAGGAGGAGGAGGAGGAGAAGGAGGAGGAGGAGGAGGAATTCAGACAAAGATTCGAAACCAGTCTGTTTCCATCCATCCAGGCATTTATGCCAACAAGTACTTGCACCACCACAACAACAAAAACAACAACTTCAGCAAAAGCAACAACAACAACTTCAACAGAGCCAATACCAGCTACAATGGTTATACTTCCCAAAACAACAACAATAACATCAAAAACAACAGTACCTTTGATACCAACAACAACACAATCAACAGCAACAACAACACAATCAACAACAACAACAGCACAATCAGCAACAACACAATCAACAACAACACCAGCCAATGGAAGAGTGAGGATGAGCATGCTCTAAACTTAGTGAAAAATCACCCTTTTGACCATCACCCCACCCCCACCCTCCCCTCCAACGGACCATTGGGGGGGTGTTTGGGTTCTACTAATCAACCAATCAGCGCCAACCTCAGCAACCAATCATCTCCGTCTTCCTTCTTTTCTTATTCCTCATCATCGTCGTCGTCTTCCTCTTCATCCCTGCCCCATATTCATCCGATACAACAACAACAAAAACAGCAGCAACAACAACACAAACAACAACAACAACAACAGCAGCAACAACAAAAACAACAACTACAACAACATTACTCCAACCAAGAAACATCCTACCAACAACAACAACGACAACTTTTTCAACAATACTACCCTCATCACGTGTCATACTTCCAAGACTATGCCTTCCAGCAGCAACAACAGCAACAACAACAACAACAACAATTTTTCAATTCTCAGCAACAATTTTTCAACTCTCAACAACAACAACAACACCTTTTCAACTCTCAGCAACAAAAACAACAACACTGCAGTCTTTCTCAACAACAACAACAACAGAGCTGCAACACTCAACAACAACAATATACCCTTCAACAACAAAACCAACAACAGAAACACCAACAAAAACAAAAACGTCAACAACAACAACAACACCAAAGCCCCACTTCATACAAAGACGCAAAGACCAAATCTCTTTGGAAGAGCAAATATTTGACTTCATCTGACAACAACAACAATAGCAACAACAACAGTAGCAACAACAACAACAACAACAACAACAATAGCAACAACAACAACATGTCTAACAACAATTCCAACAACACCACCAACACTGCTAATCTCAACAACGACAACAACAACGTTCCCACCCCCTGCAACAAAATTTCCACTACCCTCAACACCACTACCCTCATTCCCTCCAACAACCCTCTTCCCCCCACCAACCATCACAACAACACCTCTCTCCCCCCCAACAGTACCACCACCTCCACCAATCATCACAACACCCCTCTCCCCCCCGCCAACACCACCACCACCACCACCACCTCCAGCATCTTCCAGCTGGAGGCCTGTATACAGTCCATTAGTAAGGACCTTCCCTCCGAGCAGGCAGCAAAGAACAGTAAGTTGAAGCTTTCTTCTGACATCCACAATGAGCTTCAGGCCTTCCGGATGGGTCTGAAGATGCTGCGGAAGGAGGAGGAGGGGGGTGTTGGTCCCCTCGAGGCCTCCATCAATGGGGAAGATGAACCGGTGAAGAGGAGGAAGAAGAAGAAGATGGTTGGGGGTGTTGGTGGTGAAGTGTCGAGGGGAACAAGCAGTGGTGGTAGTAGTGGGGGTTACAACTCTTCAGACCAGCATCTACAACACATGCAACAAGACGTCAACAACTACCGCAACAACAACAACATGACTTTCTACGACTACAACTACCAACAACAACATTTCAAACAACAACACCCTTCCTACAACACCCCTCTTTCCTCCTCCCTCCACTTTGAACAACAAAACAAACACTCTTCAAAAGCTCCCAGTAACAGAAAAAATTTCCTCAACACCCAATCACCATCTCACCAGCCCCCCACCCACCCATCTGGTCACCCAACACTTCCCCAACTACCCCCCCAGACCGCCAAACGAGTCGAAAGCAACACACCTATCTTCAACCACCCAACCACTGTCACCACAACACCTCACCAATCCGTCACCACAACACCTCACCAATCCGTCACCGTGACACCTCACAAGTCAAAACGAGGTCAAGATGTCGCTAGTGTCTTTGAGTTCGATTCGAGTGTCAAGACATTCCGATGTCTTATGTGTCAGTACAAGGTGAAGAGGAAGAGTCAACTAGGCAAACATCTCCAAAACACCCACCAAACCTTCGTCTGCACCCAATGCAACCACGTGGTGGACGATAAGACGACTCTACAAAACCACGTGACGTCTGCACACCCCCCCAAGGGTACACACGTGTTGTGCAAGCAGTGCAAGCAACACGTGATTCTGTCGGATTTGGCGCTACACAAATGCGCGCAAGTGGACAAGCGGTGTGGCTGGTGCAGTAAAGTGTTCAAAAATGTAGGTGGCCTCAAAAACCACGCTAGGAAGTGCTTGGCCACCGCTGGTGGTGGTGGCGGTAGTGGTAGTGGTGGCGGTGGTGGTGGTGCTGCTGGTGGTGGTGGTGGTGTTGATGGTGATGTTGGAGGTGTCAATGGGGGTGATGGTGATAAGGGGAAGGAAGAAGGTGTATTTCAAGAGGAAGGGTTAGAGGACGGAGGAGGAAGAGGAGGAGGAGGAGGAGGAGGAGGAGGAGGAGGAGGAGGAGGAGGAGGAGGAGTGAAGAAGGCTTCAGAAGATGACGCCACACAAGTTTTGGAAACCACAACAACAAAAAATCCGCCATCAACAACAAAAACAACTAAAACAAAACTTCCAACAACAACAAAAACGACAACAGACCCTCCGAACAAAGAGATTTTTGAGACAAAAGATACTGATGAGATGAGGAGGAAGAGGAAGAGGAAGGGGAAGAAGAAGACAAAAACAACCAGAAAACCGAAGGGGGAGAGAGGAAAGGGGGGAAAACAAGGAGAAAAGAAAGATAGGGAGAAGAGAGATGGAGAAAAGAGAGAGGAAGAAAGGAGAGATAGTGAGAAGAGGAAGGGGAGAAAGATGAGGAGCACCATAAACTACCTGGATGATGGGGAGGATGAGTCATTCGGGGAGGAATCAATTGATCATATTTCGACCCTCCAACCACCCAACCAACCACCCATCCAACCACCCATCCAACCACCCATCCAACCACCCATCCAACCACTCATCCAACCACCCATCCAACCACCCAACCAACCACCCATCCAACCACCCAACCAACCATCCACCCAACCATTCAACCAGCCATCCAACCAATCACCCATTCAATTATCTGGCCAACAATCTAGTCAATCTATCGATCAACCACCTATCCAACCAGCTGACCAACCACCCAGCCAACCACCCATCCAACCACCCATCCAACCACCCATCCAACCACCCATCCAACCACCTATCCAACCACTCAACCAACCACCCATCCAACCACCCAACCAACCATTTGAGACTGTTTCAATCACCCTTCCAACTGGAAATCCTCCACTACACCATACACCACCCTCTCAAAACTCCCAAACTCATGGTGGGGATGGTGACGATGGGGGTGATGGTGGTGGTGGTGATGGTGGTGGGGAAGGTGGTGATGGTGATGATAGCAATGATGGTGGTGATGGTGGAAATGGTGAAAACCTGGAAAAGGTGAACTTCAAAGAAAATAAAGATGTCGTTGATGGTGATAACAGTAACGATAATAATAATAATAATAATAATAATAATAATAATAATAATAATAATAATAATAATAATAATAATAATAATATAAATAATAATAATACTGACGATAATATTAACAACAATAATAATAATGTTACAGCTATCAAGACAGACGTGGTGGACCAGCAGAATGAAGTTGATAACAAAATAAGCAATAACGAATGTAACAACAACACCAATAACAATAATAACAATAATAACAATAATAATAATAATAATAATAATGATGATGATGATGATGATGATGATACAAATGTTAATTATGACAGCAACAACTACAACACCAACACCCACGAGGACAACCACGCAGTAGAAAGCGTCAGGAAAAGTAACAAGAAGAAAACGAACAAACAAGATGGAGGAGGAGGGGGAGGAGGAGGAGGAGGAGGAGGGGGAGGAGGAGGAGGAGGAGGAGGAGGAGGAGGAAGAGGAGGAGGAAGGGGGCATAGGAATTATGGGTGTGAGCGATGTCCGAAGACCTACCGATCTAAACAGAGTCTCAAAAAGCACTGGCTCAAAAACCACCATGATTCACCCTTCCCCACCCATATCGCCCCCCTCCCCACCAATATCACCCCCCTCTCCACCCATATCACCCCCCTCCCCACTCTCATCACCCCTCACCCCACCCATATCACCCCTCATCCCATTCATGATGCCTCATTTCTCACATCTTCACCAGGAATCGAGGATTATGGTGGGGGTGGGGGTGGGGGTGGGGGTGGGGGTGGGGGTGACATGAATGAGGGGGTGAGTGAGAATGGGAGAAATTTCAATGGTCAGTTTTGCGGTGAGGGGAGTGGAATGGGTGTGTTGGGTGATGGGGGGGTAGAGGCGGGGGGGTTGTGTGGGGCAGGAGAGGTAGGGGGCGTGGGGAGAGAGGACCCACTCTTTGGCGCAAATTCCTTCGGGGGAGCAAAAGAAAGAAATGGATCAAGAAGCCCCAGAAAGAAACAAAGACAAACAAAGACAAACAACCACACAGACAACCAAAAAGACAGCCACGCAGACAATCAAAAAGACAAAGAAAAAGACAGAGAGAGAGAGAAGGAGAGAGAGAAGGAGAGAGAGAAGGAGAGGGAGAAGAAGGCGGAGTGGAGGGAGAAGATCGACTCCCTGGTGATTCCCACCAGGGAGCTCTTTGAGGGCTGGTACGTGTGTGTGGAGTGTCGTAAAAGGTTCAAGTCTCTCGAGAGGGTCCTCAAGCACGAGGAAACACACTCCAGTGGGTGGGGGTTGGGGGGTTTTTGGTGGGTTAGGGGTTTTTCGGGGGATTTTTGGGGTGTTGGAGGGTTTTTTGACGAGTTGGAAGGGTTTTTTGGGGGGTTGGGGGTTGAGGGGTTGGGGGTTGAGGGGTTGAGGGGTTGGGGGAGTTTTGTGTGGGTGATGATAATTTTGGGGTTCAAGGTAGGTTTTGAGTTTGTTTCAAAGGTTTGAGGTTTTTTTGGGTGGTTTTGGTGAGGAGTTGAAAATTGAAGTTGTGCAATTGTTTACATTCGCTTCCCACCCTCTCCCCACCTTCCCACACAATCCTTTCCACCCCCCTTCCCACACAATCCTTCCACCCCCCTCCTCCCACAATCATTCCACCCCCCTCCTCCCACAATCATTCCACCCCCCTCCTCCCACAATCTTTTCCACCCTCCCCCCCACTATCTATTCCATCCAACCCAAACCCCCCTCTCACAATCTTTTCCACCCCCACCCCCCACAGCGGTGGAGAAGATATACAAATGTGACTGGCCCGGTTGTACCAAGTCTTACTTCCACTACTCCAACCTCTACTCCCACCGTTCGCACCACATCACCTCCAAACCCTTTTCCTGTTCCCTCTGCGCATGCGCCTACTGGCAAAAATGTTCGCTCAACTCCCATAAGGTCAGAGTCCATGGGGTCACCAATGGGGGTGTGCATCCTAAAAAGGGGGAGAAGGAGAGGGTGGAAAAAGAGGAAAAAGGAGAAAAGGGCGAAAAGGGAAATAAGGGGGAAAAGGAAAAAGGTGAGAAGGGGGAAAAGGAAAAAGGTGAGAAGGGAAAGGAAAAAGCAAAGAGGAAGGAAAAGGGTGAGCAAGGCGTTAAGGGCAGGCGGTTGTCGCTAGGCAACAGGAAAGTTGTTGTTAGGAACGTAAGGAAGGTGGTGAGGAAGAAGACGAAGAAGGCGTGGGATGGTGCTGATGATGATGACAAGACCATCACTCCAGACGATAACAATAATAACATCAACAACAATAATAATAACAATATAAACAACAACAAAAACCACGTGAACAAGCATGAAACACTTCCGGTTGAAGGTTTCGCGCCACCATTCGTCCTACCGGAAGAGGAAAAAGGTGAAGAGGAAGCGGAAGAGGCGAAAAAAATCGAAAATAAGCACAAAAAAGTGGCAAAAATGTCCAGGCTAACGGTGAGGCGGAAAGAGCAAGGCAACAAAATTAACAACAATATTAATAATAATAATAATAATAATAATAATAATAATAATAATAATAATAATAACAGCACTAATACTAACAGCAACAATAATAATAATAATAATAATAATAATAATAAAGATGCCTTTGAGTTTGAAGATGAGGTGGTTGTTGAGGGGGGGTTGAAGAAGGGGGTGGTGGTGGCAGGAGTGAGCAACAACGACGCGTCAGCCTCCAAACACGTGACCAACACCACTGTTTCCTTGACAACCGATAAGAACCTCAAGTTGGAAGCGAGGAAAGATGGGGAAGAGGAAGAGGAAGAGGATTCTGGTTTGATGAAGGATGATGATGATGATGAAGAAGAAGAAGAAGATGCTGGTGCTGATGATGATGATGATGATGATGATGATGATGATTTTAACTTCTCCCGCAATTACCACGCCCTGCCAACCATTACTTACGCCATCAACAAAAAAAATAAAAAACCACGTGACAACGATAACCATCATCCTCCTCATCCTCATCCCCATCCCCGTCATCATCATCACCATCATCATCATCATCATCATCATCATGACGTCATCAAGACGAAAGAAGCACTTCGTGATGACGAAGATGATGACGACGACGACGACGATGACAATGGTTGTCATGACAACGACGACCAAGAGGGGTGGGGAGATGGGGGAATGATGGTGGGGAAAACAAGGACCAAGGCACGTCTCAAGAGGCGCTTGAAGGAGGACATTTCGAGGAATAATAGCAATAGCAATAATAATAATAATAATAATAATAATAATAATAATAATAATAATAATAATAATAATAATAATAAATCGATCGAAGTGAGAGATCGTTTGAAAGCAGATGAGGTGGAGAAAAGCACCAAGGATGGATGGAAGAGTGGGGAAGAAGAGGATGAGAAAGATGGACAGGAGGGAAGAAGGGTAGAGAAGGAGGAGGGAAAGGTGACAAAGGAGAAAGGAGAGAAAGAGGAGAAGAAGGAAGAAGAGAAGGAGAAAGAGAAAGAGAAGGAGAAAGAAGGAGAGAAAGAGAAGGAGAAAGAGAAGGAGAAAGAGAGGGAGAAAGAGGAAGAGGAAGAGGAAGAGAAGGAGAAAGAGAAGGAGAAGAAAGAGAGTGGAGAGAGGGAGGAGGGGGTGAGGAAGAGTGCGAAGAGGAGGAGGAATGAAGTGGAGGCCCTGTTGGAGGACACTCTCTCCCACTGCCACACCAGGTCTTCCAAACGCTCCAAAACCAACACCATGCCTTTCAGCTACTCCACCCCCGCCACCACAGCCACCACAGCCACTGCTGCTGCTGCTGCTTCTGTTTCCAGTCGTACCACTACCGCCACCACTACAACTGTTACCACAGCTGCCATCGCCACAACCGCCACCACAGCCTCCAGTAATACACCCACCAAGGTTTCGCGTAAGAGTGCCAGAGTCGCTAGTGGTAATTGGGGTGAGAATGGTGGTGGTGGTGGTGGTGGTGGTGGTGGTGGTGGGGGTGGTAACGATGGTGAAAGGGGTAGAAATGATGGTGGTGATGGTGGTGAAGGAGAAGCAAAGGTTGCAGAGGTAGAGAGCAGGACAAACAACAAAAGGCACAAGAAAAACAAAACAAAACAACACAAAACATCACCAACAAAAAAACAAAATATGGGTGTGGTGGATGAGGAGGTGGAGGAGAAAGTGGTGGTGGTGGTTGCTAGGGAGAGCAAGTTGTCAAGGAAACGAAAGATGAACCACTCAAATAGCACATTCAATTTGAATTCTCTTGACGAGGAGGACGACGACGAGGATGGTGTTTCCAGCAACGCCCTCTTGCGAGTGGAAGATAAAAAGCTGGTGATGGTGATTGATGGTGGCGGTGGCGTTGGTGGTGTTGGTGGAATGAGGAGTCATAAGGATGTTCGAGGTGTGAATCAACAACCACAACAACTACATCAACAACCACAACAACTACATCAACAACCACAACAACTACATCAACAACCACAACAACCACAACAACTACATCAACAACCACAACAACTACATCAACAACCACAACAACTACATCAACAACCACAACAACTACATCAACAACCACAACAACTACATCAACAACCACAACAACTACATCAACAACCACTCACCGACTTTCCGGGAGTCAACAAGGATGACAATGTTGACCAAGTACCAGAAGGTTCTAGAAAGAAGGGGGAGGAAAGAGGGGTTGGAAAGGAAGAGGGGGAAGAGGGGGGGAGGGGAGGTGGAGAAAGAGGAGGAGGGGTGAGAGGTAGTAGGAGGAACAAACACGTTTCACCCCTTCAAAACCACGTGACATGCCTTCACCCCATTGGTGGATCAACGGAGGGGAAGGTGGAAAGGGGTATGAAATCTTCCCCTCATTCTTCACCCCATCCTCCCACCCATCCTCCCACCCATCCTCCCACCCATCTTCCCACCCATCCTCCCACCCATCCTCCCACCCATCCTTCCACCCATCCTCTCACCCACTCCACTCCCCCACGTGAGGTTGCCAGTAGCAACATCGTCTTGAAATTGAAGATCAAGGGGAGGTCACGTGTTTCGAGTGGTGATGAGGAGAAGGAAGAGGAGGAGAAAAAGAAACCACGTGAGATTAGAGATGGAGAAAATTGGGTCAACGACAGCAGCGGAAATTTGGTTAAAAATAACGAGAATTGGGTCAAAGGGGGAGAGAAAAAGGTGAGAGAGAGGGAGAGAGATTGGCGCAAAGGAAGGGGGAGGAGTGGTGAGGAGGAGGAGGAGGAAGAGGAGGATTCGGACAGCAACTATGATCACGTGAGTGAAGGTGACTGTCCCTCTGTCCTGGTCGATGCCCTGCTGAGTATGTCTTTGGAGGGGGAGGAGGGGGTTGGAGATGTGATGGGTGATGTGGGTGAGGGGGGGTTGGTGGCTGAAAAGGCTGATGGGGGGGTAGTGAGTAAGAGGAGTGTGGTGAACAAGAAGGGTGAGGAGGATAAAAAAGGGGAAGGTGGGAAGGAAGCAGAGAGAATGGTGGTTTGTGGTGCTTTCGATGGTGATAATGGTGGTGATAAGGGTGGTGATGATGGTGGGAAGAATGACGATGATGATAATGGCGTTGATGGTGATGACGACGATGAAGTTGTTGGCAAGGAAACAAAAGAACGAGAAGAGGATGGAGAGAAGGGTGGGGTGATGGATGGAGGAAGGGGTGATGGGGTGAATGAGAACAGGGGTGTGGGGGAGGAAGAGGGGGAGGAGGATATGGATGGGTACGTCAAGCAGACTAACACGTGGAAGAATTACGACTACGGCGACGAGGAAGAAGGGAAGAAGAAGACTAAAGAGAGGGACGGGGCTGGGGGGGAGGAAGATGAGGTGGATGTGCTGGAACATTACAAGGGGGAAGATGGTGTTAAGGATGCTACGACAAGAGGATTTGAAGATGGTGGAGGAACGGAAGAGGAAGGAGTGGGGAAGAAGGAAAGAGAAAAAGATGGAGGGCTTCTCGAGGTGGCCGGGAGGAGGACTGGAGGAGAGGAGTTCGGAGGAGAGATACAGAAGAGTCTTGATGGCGACCAGCCAATCACATGCTCCCCTCACACCCACGTGACCATGCAGCATCAGTCTCCTGCCTTTGCGCATGTGCAACAACAACAACAACAACAAACACATCCGCAACAACAACATCAACATCCTCTCCCACAACAACAACAGCAACATTCTTATTCGCATCCACAACAACATCAACAACCTTATCAACAATCTCAACAACAACAATCTCAACAGCAGCAGCAACAACAACAACAAAAACCTCAACAACAACAACATCATCACAAAGACATCATGTCTGTTGAGGTTTTAACCAATAAACAACACAAACTAAGCTACAACATAAATCAGTTTTACAACGAAGAAAATAACAGCAACAATAATAATAATAATAATAATAATAATAATAATAATAGTAACAACAACAATATTGACAGCAACGTTCGCAGCAACAACGCCAACAACGATGATCCAGTCAACTTTCGACCACAGACTGAAATAACAAAGAATAACGATGAAAACAATAACAACAACAACGAACCCAACAACAACAATGACAACAACAACAACAACAACAACGATACAAAGAAAATAAACAACTTCCATTCACACCCATCTCCCCTCTCCTCCCTCGAAAGCCTAACCACCCATCCACCAATCACAGGCGGCTATTTTGAATCCGAGAAAAACATATCCTCAGACACCCCCAACAACAACAACAACAACAACAACAACAACAACAACAAACACTACTCTAGAACCAAAACCATTGCTTCAACAAGCGAAAACAATGACAACAACACCGACAACAACAACAACAACCTGGAGAATTTCATCTATCCTGCAGGTTGCAGTCTTTATACATTCCTTTCATTATGTTTGCTTCTTGCTTGTATGCGTTTTGTTTGTTTTTATATTCTGACTATTATTCTATTGTATTTCGTCATATTATATTATAGTATTGTCTATTCTGTTATATTATATTATATTATATTATATTATATTATATTATATTATATTATATTATATTATATTATAATATATTATAGTCTTATATTTTATTATAATATATTATAGTCTGTTATATTTTATTATAATATATTATAGTCTGTTATATTTTATTATAATATATTATAGTCTGTTATATTTTATTATAATATATTATAGTCTGTTATATTTTATTATAATATATTATAGTTTATTGCATTATATTATTATTTTTTTTATTATTATTATTATTATTTAATTAATTGCACCCAGCAGGCCCCCCCTACTACCACCCACACTACAACTTCCCCTCATACGACGCAGCCGACATTTTGGCGCGAAAACGTTATGGCAACTACCCGCGCTATCACGAAGGCTCCACACAGCCCCATCCCTCCCATCTCCATGGTTACCGTCCCTTCGAGGCTTCACCCCATGGCTATGACCGGCCCCCTTTACCCCAGCCGGACGCCTACAACCACCACCACACGTCACCATACCACTCCAACTTCCACCCTCACGACCCCCGCCTCTTCTCGCAGTTCCTTCACTCCAGCGACCCATCCACTGCAGCTGCCGCTGCTGCTGGCGAGCAGCAGCGCCACTACATGAACCACCAAGCGGCTGCTGCAGCTGCTGCTAACTTCTCTGACTTTTACAAGACTGACGCCACAGGTGTGGTGGCGTTGTGTGGTATGATTGTAGTGGGGTTTTTGTGTGGTTACGGCGGCGATATGGTGGTGTGGTGGTGTGGCAGTGGTGTGGCAGTGGTGTGGGGGTGGTGTGGTGATGGTGGTGTGGCGGTGGTGTGGTGGTGTGGGGGTGTGGTGGTGTGGTGGTGGTGTGGTGGTGTGGGGGTGTATTGTGTATTATTGATTGTATGTTTTTGGCTATTTGTGTGTCTCTATTTGTATTTGTGGATTTATTTGTATTTTTATTTGTATTTGCATTTGTATTTGTATTTGTTTTTTCACGTCAACCACACAGGCGGTGGTGGCGGCCACAACATAGCCACTGATCCCCGTCGAAATCTTCTGCCTCCTCCACCCACCTCATTCACCTCCCTCCTCGCTGGTCCCCCCTACCCTTCTATTTCCGAGGCCTACCTTTCCAACATCACTGGTCTCTCCATGGTGGGTGGGGGAGGGGGTGTGGGTGCTGGAGGAAGTGGAGGCGAAGGTCATCTGCTTTACCCCCCGCCCTCTCGTGTGCCCGATCTTCATGACGACAGACCATGGACCGCCGCGCCTCCTGCTCCACCTCCTTCCGCTCCGGCTGATGTTGCCTACCAACAACAACAACAACAACAATCTCAGCAACAACAACAACAGCAGCAACAGTCTCAACAACAACAGCAACAACAACAACCACAAACATCGATGAAAGGGTCTGTTGCGTATGACGTCAAAAAATCATCTTCCTCCTCTCGCAACAACAACAACAAACACAACAACGACCTTCATTTCTATCGCAACAACAACAACAACAACAACAACAACCTTCCAGCAACATCCTACAACAACAACCCATCACCACGCCAACGCAACATCACCACTCCTGGTCCTTCTCCAACCAATCACAAACGACTCGAGGAAGCCTACAGGTTGCCGCTATTTTTAGATTTGTTGTCATTTATAAACTCCCTTGCTATTTATAAACTCCCTTGCTATTTATAAACTCCCTTGCTATTTATAAACTCCCTTGCTATTTATAAACTCCCTTGCTATTTATAAACTCCTTTACTATTTATAAACTCCCTTACTATTTATTAACTCTCTTACTATTTATAAACTCCTTTACTATTTATAAACTCCCTTGCTATTTATAAACTCCCTTGCTATTTATAAACTCTCTTACTATTTATAAACTCCTTTACTATTTATAAACTCTCTTACTATTTATAGGATTATGAACAGAATAATTTTTTTTACTCACCACTTAAAACACACACAAGCCCCCCACCCAACCCCTCCCCTCCCTCCCGCCACAGACAAGCGGCAGCCATGATGAGTGGTCACTCAAGCGGCACACAACGACATCCTGGAGCGCCTCTGTTGCAATCTGCCCACCCCCCTCCACCCCCTCCCCCCCCCTCCTCCCTCCTCCAGCGACCTCTATCCCGACAACGCAATCAGCGGTTTCAACCGCTACTACTACTCCGCAGCGCGGGACGCCATGTACCGCTCGCAACAACGTCTGGTGGTGCTACAGCAACAACACTTCCAGCAGCAACAACAGCAGCTGCAGCAACAACAGCTGCAACAGCAACATTTGCAACAACTTCACGCCGATCAGTCGGCTTCTTCGTTCGCCAATTTGAGCGCCTTTCCCGCCACTTATTCGCCTCAAGCCCCTCCCTCCACCCCAGGCAAGGGTATGAAGTACAAACAACAGCAACAGCAGCAGCAGCAACAACAACAACACACGCAGCAGCAGCAACAACAACAGCAGCAACATTACCCAGAAAAATCAAAAAGCTCTTCGAAACAAGTCAACAACAACAACAACAACCACCACCACAACAAAAACAACAACAACAACAACAAAGCACCTCCTCAAAGATGCTTCGATTCTGGCGAGTTTTCCTCCCACCTTCAACCCTCCTCAGACCCCTACAGACAATCCGTCATCTATAATAGGATTCCTAAGTATTTCTAAGATTTCGTGAATATTTGTGAGTATTGCTGTGTACCTCTGAGTATTGCTGTGTACCTCTGAGTATTGTTGTGTATTTTTAAGTATTTTTATGTACCTCTGAGTATTGCTATGTACATCTAAGTATTGCTGACTACTTGTGGGTATTGCTAAATACTTGTGAGTTCTTCCTTCAAAGTCTTGTAAGTACTTCCTAATACTACTAAGTAATTTTGAGTTTTCTGAGTGCTGTTGAGTATTTTCGATTGTACTAATAGTTACACTGAATGTCCGCCTAGTTGTACTTCTAGATGTACCACTAGATGTCTCTCTAGTTCTCCTCGATGTACCTCCAATTGTATTGGTTCGTACTGCTTCATATGCCTAGTTCTACTGCTTTGTACCTCTAGTTCACGTACACACACACAAACAAACACACACACACACACAAACAAACACACACACACACACACACACACACACATCCTACCCGCAGTATTCAACCCTCTACCGCGATCACTACTCCTAATACAACGTCACCGCGTTGCGTTACCTATTACGTTGCATTACAATCCGCATTCGGTTACATGTAACGTGTTACATTCTGATTACATGGAACGTGTTACATTCTGATTACATGGAACGTGTTACATTCTGATTACATGTAACGTGTTACATTATTATTACGTGTAACGTTTTAGAACTCATTACGTGTAATTTTTTACATTTTAATCACATGTAACTTGTTACGTGAGTGACGTTAGCGGCTTATTGTACAACTTGTACACACAATTGTTCCTTGTGGCGGTTTCATTTGTACAGAAGAAAAAACACTCACACACACACACATACACATACACACAAACACACACACAAATACAAACACAACCACAAGTTGTAAACAGTGTGCAATGTGTTGTGAGTATTATGGACATTGCTTCTCTGTGCATTCTCCTCTTCTTCCTCCTTCTCCTTTCCTCTTCTATTTCCTCCTCCTCCTTTCTTCCTCCTCCTTTCCTCCTCCTCCTCCTCCTTCTCCTCCTTTTCCCCCTATTCCTCCTCCTCCTCCTTCTTTTCCTCTTCCTCCTCTTTCTCCTCCTTCTCCTTCTTTTCCTCTTCTTCCTCCTTTTTCTCCTCTTTCTCCTCCTCCTCCTCCTCCTCCTCCTCCTCCTGCTCCTCCTGCTCCTCCTCCTTCTCCTCCTCCTTCTCCTCCTCCTGCTCCTCCTCCTCCTCCTCCTCCTCCTCCTCCTCCTCCTCCTCCTCCTCCTCCTCCTCCTCCTCTTCTTCTTCTTCTTTCATCATCTTTCTGGTCATTGCTGTTTGCATATCTTTCAAACGCCATCGTTAATTAATTTATTATTATTATTATTTTATTATTCTTATTATTCTATTTATCTATTGAGTTGTAATTATGAATACAACGCATGCTTCTAGAACTTCTACCAGGATATTTGATATTATAATACGTGTGTGTGTGTGTGTGTGTGTGTGTGTGTGTGTGTGTGTGTGTGTGTGTGTTTTCGGATATTACTGAAATCAAACATCGATATTTTCCCCAAATTTTATAATACTATGTCATGTTACTACTACTACTACTACTACTACTACTACTACTACTACTACTACTACTACAACCACTACTACTACTACTACTACTACTACTACTACTACTACTACTACAACCACTACTACTACTATTACTACTACTACTACTACTACTACTACTACTACTACTACTACTGCTACTACTACTACTACTTCTACTACTACTACTACTACTACTACTATTTCTACAACTACAACTAATACTAATACTACTAATACTATCAAATCAGTGTTGTTAGTAGCTTTTTTTGTTATTTTTGTTTTTTGTTATTGTTGTTGTTTACTTGCAGACAACTAATCACGTATTCATTTTATAGCGGTTCATTTTTCAGCGATCTTCAAAAATTTTTCTTTCTTCTTTTTAATTTATTTTTTTCTTTTTATTATTTTTTTCTTTTTAATTTTTTTTAAATAATTTTTTTTTTGTTTTTTTTCCCCCATATCTTCGCACAAATACTCATGTCACCGTAGCAAAACTTCGAAAAATCAAACATTATTACAACTTTCAGTTTTTATGACTGCGTTTTCCTGTTTTGATCTTTTTTTTAATTTCTAAGATTAAAATTTATTTTTTTAATTCAAGTTTTTGTGATGATTTTGAGTTTTTTTTAGCAATAATCACTCAATCATGTTTTCTTTTTTTTTTTTTTTTTTTCCTAATTTTTAATTTTCAAATTTTTATCGATATACTAAACGTTTTATTCCATTTTTTTTTCTTTTTTCTTTTTTTTTCTAATTTTTTTAGTATTAATTTTTTTTTCAATTTCTTTTTTCATACTTCAAAACTTGACGAAGTAGCAAAAAAAATATTTCATTTTAAACAAAACTTAAACTTAAACAAAGAATAAATATTTAAGAAAAATTATAGAATAACAAGAATAACAACAACTACCATGACGACGGTTGTAACTAACAACAACTACCATGACGACGGTTGTAACTAACAACAACTATAGTATGAGCAACACCATAGCGCATCTGAGGACTATCCTCAGGCGCTTAAGATTAACAGCAACAACAACAACAAATGGTAACGACAACAACAAATGTTAACAACAACAACAACAACAAATGCTAACAACAACAACAACAAATGCTAACAATAACAACAACAACAAATGCTAACAACAACACCGCTCACATTTCTTCGACTGAGTGGTTAGCGGCCCATCACACAAACATCCCTGGTTCGATTCCCTCCCAACCTCAGGTATGAGTGAGAAACAGACGCCGTGCCAGATTGCCTGGGTCTTTTGGACCCCAGACCAGACCATAGAGTCGTGGGTTCGAATGCAAGCGATTGCCCAGTTGTTAAAGGGGGTTCATCACGTGTGTTAGCTGACGTCAGCCCTGTGTTGCAACGTTCTTCACCGTTGTTGTTGTTTTTGTTGCTATCATTGCTGGTGGTAATGTTGTTGTTATGACGTGTTGCTGATGTTGTTATTTTAACTTGTTATTATTTTTGTTTTTATTATCCATATTATCATCATCACAACTTAGTTACGTCATCACAAACAAACATTATTATTATCCACATCCACTCTTACACACCTCTCACACAACACTCACCAAAGATTATAAATATATTTTTTAATGTATCATTATTCATTTATTTCCGTTCTAATTTACTGTTTTCTTTCGTTTTTTTTCCTCTGTTTTGTTTGTTTTCCTTTGTTTTGTTTTTTTTTCCTCTGTTTTGTTTTTTTTTCCTTTGTTTTGTTTTTTTTAACAATTTTTCATCTCTTCGAATTCTAAAACGTTTTCAACCTCGGCATTTTTATCAGTATTTTGCATGTATCTTCCTATTTGTTTGTACGTGTATACACACACACACACACACACACACACACACACACACACACACACACACACACACACACACACACACACACACACACACACTCACACACACACACAAACACACACACACAAACACACATACACAAACACACACACACACACAACGATGATCAGCAGTTTACAATATAAAAAAATGCTATTTTTAATCTGGATTAATTTGAGATTAGAATTGTTGTTGTTTTTGTTATTGTGACGTCATACAAAGGGGTTGTTGCTGTTGTGACGTCGTATAAAGGGGTTCTTGTTGTTTTGGCCTATGAATGTTACGTCACACAAATGGATTTTTTTTTGTTGACTATAACGTCACGATGTTCCTCCATTCGAAGGAATTGTCGTTGTGACGTCATGTGGAAATATGTTTTTTTTTGTCATAACATCGTGTTCTGATGACGCACGGAGGGTTGTTATTATGACGTCATACAAATGATTGTTGTTGCGTGACGCAATCTTGTTATGTCATAAAAAGGGTTGTTGCGGTTCTCGCTCTTGTTTGTACTTTGCTTGTAATCACCATAATAATAATAATTATTATTATTATTATTATTTTGTATATAAAATTTTTATTATTGTTTTTCTTGCGATTATATTTTTTCATTTTAACCTTTTTTTTCTTTTTTCATAGTTTTTTATTTATTATTATTATTATTATTATTATTATTATTTATATTAATGATGCTGATGATTTTAGTTTGTAGGGTAGAAAGCACCAGTTAGTGTCATTGTTGCTGTTGTTGTTGTGCTGGTGGTGTTTACGTCATTTTAATTTATTATTATTATTATTGTTGTTTACGTCATTTTAATTTATTTATTATTATTGTTGTTTACGTCATTTTAATTTATTATTATTATTGTTGTTTACGTCATTTTAATTAATTTATTTATTATTTTTTTCAGTATTGTTACGAAACACCTTGTTATGAGGCTTTAACAACCTTATCCCCCCCCCCTCATTTCTCTATTCTTGCTGTTTAGAAATATTGTTATTGTTTTGATTTCAACGTCACAGTGACGTAATACTTGTGTGTCGATGACGTAATGTTTGTGTGGTTGAATTCCTTGCGTGCTTCAACGTCATCATCGAAAACAGTTTAAATATCGATCGTCATTACGATGATTATTATTATATATAATTATTATTTACTGGTTTTATAAAAACAATAGTAATAATAATAACAATAATAATAATAACACAAATAATAATAATAACACAAATAATAATAATAATAATAATAATAATATATCATTTTACCTTTCAAATATTTCTTTGTCTTCCTTTCTATGTTTGTAGTTACTCATCCTTGTAGTTATAATTAATTATGAGTATAATTATAATTAGGGACTCCTCTCGAGATCACCATCGTGTAGACTTGTTTCAGAATCAAAATGCTGTCAGTATTCAACACCAATGCACCATTCTCCACAACCACCTTTTATTATTATTATTATTAATCTTTATTATTATTAATACTATTATTAATATTATTATTAATATTATTATTATTATTATTATTGTTATCCACCGCCACAAACGATAGATAGACTAGGCGGTCATTCATAGCGCGAAAGAGACTGAAAATTTAAAGCGGATACTAATATTATTACTATTTTATTATTATTGTTATTATTATTATTGTTTTTATTATTATCATCATTAGTTGTTATTGTTTCCATCATCGCTAGTGACGTCACGATGGTATCATTAGAATTGTTGTTATTTCATTACTTGGATCGACATTGTTTAGTTGTAGATAAATATCATTATAACAATTATTATTATTATTGTTATTATTTTTATTAATCATGTTTTCTTATTTTATTTTTATTATCATTATTATTGTTTTGTTGTTGTTGTCGTCGTTACGGATCTTCATTATCTTCATGACGTCATTTCACTTTGACGAAGTATACACGCACGTCACTTACGTGTGTGTTTGTGTGTGCGTGTGTGTACACGTATGTGTGTACGTGTCAGTGTGTGTAAACGTACGTGTACGTTTGTGTGATTAGCCGTGTATCCCACGATGACGACGACGACGATAACGATGATGACGATGGTGACGATGACGACGATAACGATGATGACGATGGTGACGACGATGATGATGATGATGATGATAACTCTTGTTGTTTTGAAAAATGTTCAATTTGTGGGACCTTCTTGAGTCATACTTCAACGAGTCGAATGATGACGTCATTTCATCCTTGATTGGTCCTCTCACGGACAGCTCAACGAATCAAAAGGCCACGAATCATTTAATAAACAGTCTAATGAGGTCACACAACACTCCCCCCTCCCCTCCCCAATTGACGTGACGTCATTACCCCATCTCTCCCCCATCACCCATTTTTCTCTTTCTTCATCTCTTCCTTCTTCTTCCCTTCCCTATTCATCCACCCCTTCCCATCTCCTCCATCCATTTCTTATCTTTCCCCATCGCTCATCCCTCCTCCTCCACCCTCCCTTCCCCCCCCCCCTCAATTGATCATGTTGGTCACCTTGGCAGCCAGTTTGCGGTCTTGGAGGGCGTGGCAGAGGTCTTCATAAGACGCCCCCAACACCCCCCCCACACTACCCACGCTGTCCAACAAGCAGTAACACTCTGGGGATTGGGTGAATTTGGGGGGGTTGGGTGAATAGGTGTGAGTTGGGTGAATTTGGGGGGTTGGGTGAATTTGTGGGGGTTGGGTGAATAGGTGGGAGTTGGGTGAATTTGGGGGGTTGGGTGAATTTGTGGGGGTTGGTGAGGGATAAGTGGGTAGCTGGGTGGTGAGTGGATTGAAGGGTAGGTGGGTGATTTTGTAGTTGTAGGGTAGTAGGTGCGGTGTTATTGGTAATCAAACCCGCCACCCTCAATTCCTCACCCACCCCCCCGTTCCTCACCCACCCCCCAGTTCCTCACCCACCCCCCAGTTTTTCACCCACCCCCCAGTTTTTCACCCATCCTCCAGTTCCCCACCCACCCCCCAATTCCTCACCCGTCCTCCAGTTCCTACCCCATTCACTTACCCCGTTCCAACAACCCCCACTCCTGCATCAGCTTGACCCTTTCCGTGTCATTCCACCTAGGATGCAAGGGAGTCACGAGGAGGTGCAGTTTCTCAGACGTTCCTTTGTGGTTCGCCTGTGGTGTGGTTGGTGTGGTTGGTGTGGTGGTGTGGTTGTTGTTGTGGTTCGCCTGTGGTGTGGTGGTGTGGTAGTGTGGTTGGTGTGGTGGTGTGGTTGGTGTGGTGGTGTGGTTGTTGTTGTGGTTCGCCTGTGGTGTGGTGGTGTGGTAGTGTGGTTGGTGTGGTGGTGGCAGTTGAGAAAAAAAGAAGGAAAAAAGACAAAGAAGAGAAGGAAAGGGAGGAGGAGAAAGAGGAAAAGACCTTAGCAACGGTATTCATACATTCGACTGCCTCAATCTCACTCCTTGCAAACAACACTTGCACGTTGTTGTAGTCCATGCATCTGTTGTTGTTGTTGTTGGTATTGTTGTTGGTGTTGTTGTTGTTGGTGGTGGTGGTGTTTTTGTTGGTGGTGGTGGTGTTTTTGTTGGTGGTGTTGTTGGTGGTGGTGTTGGTGGTGTTGTTGGTGGTGGTGTTGGTGGTGTTGTTGGTGTTCTTGATGTTAATGTTGTTTGTATTGAGTTTATTGAAGTTGATATTGAAGATTAATTTAAGCTTGGATTAAATGAGAAATAAGATTACACAATTAATCAGACAAAATTGAAGATTAATCATACAAGATTAAGAAACTAATCAGACAAGATTAAGCACTTAATCAGACAAGATTAAGCACTTAATCAGACAAGATTAAGCACTCAATCAGACAAGATTAAGCACTTAATCAGACAAGATTAAGCACTTAATCAGACAAGATTAAGCACTCAATCAGACAAGATTAAGCACTTAATCAGACAAGATTAAGCACTTAATCAGACAAGGTTAGGTTAGATGAGATGAAGGTGATGATGAGGTGGGTGGGTGACTTGTCCTGGAGGGTGAAGAGGAGTTGGTGGTTGAGGGAGGTCTCCAGGGAGAGCACAAAGCACTCCTTATGCAGCTCTGACATGCGAGAGATGCTGTGTCGGATGGATCAAATTATTAATTTATTT
>OX387260.1:662869-670369 GCA_947562095.1 Branchellion lobata
TATTGTAATTGTTGTTGTTGTTGTTGGTGGTGTTGTTGTTGTTTTTGTTGTTGTTGTTGTTGTAGTTGTTGTCGTTGTTGTTGTTGTTGTTTTTGTTTTTGAAACTTGAAAGCAACATAACTGCGACATTTTATTTTCATTTTTCTACATCAAAACTATTTTTCTCACCATTTCAAGAGTTTTTCAAATAAAAACAATGACAACCCCTTAATTAAAAGCGTTGAATTTTTGAATTAAAAAAAAACAATATGAAAGCAAAATGAAAAAAACAATTGAAAACAAAATCAAGAACAAAACAAAAATAAAAACAAAACAAAAATAAAAACAAAACAAAAATAAAAACAAAACAAAAATAAAAACAAAACAAAAATAAAAACAAAACAAAAATAAAAACAAAACAAAAATAAAAACAAAAATAAAAACAAAACAAAAATAAAAACAAAACAAAAATAAAAACAAAACAAAAATAAAAATAAAACAAAAACAAAAACAAAACAAAAATAAAAACAAAACAAAAATAAGTTTATGATGTTTGAGTATAAAAAACAAAAAACCAAACCCCCCAAAACCATCACAAAACCACCACAAAACCACCATCACTAATTCATCATCACCACGAATTCACCACCATCACCAATTCATTACCACAAACTCACCATTACAAATTCATCACCACGAATTCACCACTCCCGTCACAGCCCAACTTCCAAATCACCCAAACACACACATCCTCTCCAAAATGTTTCGCAAAATTTAGCTAACAACGCCACTCCTTCTTCACACAGCCACCACCCCCGACAGGAAAATGGTGGTTAGACATGATGTAGCGCTTAACAGCAGCAGCATGAGGTTGGGGTTGGGGATGTTGGAGGAATTTTTCCAGTCTTCTAACTTGTCACTCTTGGGAGCTTCGCAGCCGAAGAAGAAGCTCAACTGGCTTGGAAAGTGAGGATCAACCTGGAGGGGGGGGGGGGGGTGGGAGGAAGGGGGGGGATGGAATGAGGGGGGAGGTGGTGAAATGAGGGGTGGTGATGGGAGGAAGGGTGGGTGGTGGGATGAGGGGTGGGTGGTGGAATAAGGGGTGGGTGGTGGAATGAAGAAGAGGTGATGGGATGGAGAAGTGGGTGGGTGGAATAGAGAATGGATGGTGAAATAAAGAGCGACGAAATGAGGAATGGGAGGAAATGAGTGAATGGAGGGTGAATGAATAAAAACCCAAACCTCTGAAAGCCCAACCCACTCAACCTCAGCTTCCAAAGACATCAAGATCAACCCCCAAAACCCCCAAAAAACCCAAAAAACCCCCAAAACTCCCAAAAACCTCCAAACCCCTAGAAACCCCCCAAACCTCCAAAACTCTACAAAATTCCAAAAACCCCCAAACCCCAAAAACCCCCAAAAACCCAAAAACCCCCAAAAACCCCCAAAAACCCCCAAAAACCCTCAAAAACCCCCAAAAACCCCAAAAACCCCCAAAAACCCCCAAAACACCCACCCACCCTATCCATTTCGACGTTGTAAAAGTAAACTTTGTTGCCTTTGAAGAAGAAGGTTCCAGCTTTTTCAGGGTCTGAAGGGCTGTAGGAAAACACCCCATCGACCCCCTCAGGAACCCCCCTCCAGATCTTCAGCTTTTTGGGGTAGTTCCTGTCAATCCACCCAAAACTGGGCTGTCTCCTGTAGTACTTGTTACCTGGTTTTTAAAGGTTTTTAAGGGTTTTTAGGGATTTTTGGGTGGTTTTGGGGGGTTTTTTGGGGTTTTTTGGGGGTTTTTTGGGGTTTTTTGGGGGTTTTTTGGGGGTTTTTTGGGGGTTTTTTGGGGGGTTTTTTGGGAGTTTTTGGAGGGTTTTTTGGAGGGTTTTTTGGAGGTTTTCGAGGGTTTTTGAGAAGTTTTTGACGATTTTTTGGGGGTTTTTTGGGAGGTTTTATTGGGGGTTTTTGGAGGTTTTTCGGGGTTTTTTGGGGTTTTTTGGGAGTTTTTGTGGGTTTTTTTGGGGGGATTTGAGAAGAGACTCACAAACCCCAAAACCTGAAAACCTGTAAACACCTTAAACAACTCTTCAAAAACCTGACTCTTCCCTACCCCCAACAACCCCTCAAACCCCCAAAACCCCTCAAACCCCTCAAACCCCGAAAACCTCTCAAACCCCAAAACCTCTCAAACCCCCAAAACCCCTCAAACCCCTCAAACCCCCAAAACCCCTCAAACCCCCAAAACCTTTCAAACCCCCAAAAACCCCTCAAACCCCTCAAACCCCTCAAACCCCTCAAACCCCACCCACCCTTGAAGTAATACTCATTTCCGTTTTCCTTCCACCGGAAGCCAGCTGTGATCCCTTCCGGAAATCGATTCACCTCCCTCGTCTGCCTCTTGGGATACCCCCCCATCAGGGACACGTAGTTGTGAGGGACTGTACCCTTCCGGAAGTTGTACGCGTACTTCCACACCTTGCCCTCCTGCCGTGGTTTTGGGGGGGTTTTAGAGGGTTTTTAGAGGGTTTTTATGAAGGTTCCTTCATAAACAGCCTTCAAACACCCTTCAAGCACCCCCAAAACACCCTTCAAACACCCCCAAAACACCCTTCAAACACCCCTCAAACACCCTTCAAACACCCCCAAAACACCCTTCAAACACCCCCAAAACACCACCAACCACCCCCAAAACAGCCCTTAAACACAAAGCACTTCCAAAACACCCCCAAAAAAACCCCTAAAACACCCCCAAAAATCTTCAAAACACTCCCAAAACAACCCCCAAAATACCCCCAAAATACCCCAAAATACCCCAAACCCCCTCCAAAACTCTCCCCCAATCCCCCTCCCCCCCAAAACCCCCCAAAATCCCTTCAAAAACCTCCAAACCAACCGAATGCATCCAGAGATGGCCTTTTAGCTCGGATGAGGGGTGGGTGATGGCGATGTTGGGGGGTTGGTTTCCAATGTTGAGAAACATTTTTTTGTTGTCATACCACTCCACGTTCTTTATGTCGTGTCCGTAACCCTCAAACACAAAAAACTTCGTGCCTGGGTCGAGTTTTGGGGGTTTTTTGGGGGTTTTTTGGGGGTTTTTTGGGGGTTTTTTGGGGGTTTTTGGGGTTTTTTGGGAGTTTTTGGGGGGGTTTTAAAAGTTTTGGAAAATATTTAGGAGTATTTTGGGGGTTTTGGGGGTTTTGGGGGTTTTGGGGGTTTTGGGGGTTTTGGGAGTTCATCACCATCACCACCACCACCCACCAGCAAACACCAGGATTCGATCTTCGGCCGATGCGATTGAGTCAATCTTGTTGAGTTGGCAGAGGTGGTAATGGGGTGTTACGTCAGGTTTTTTGGGGGTGGTGGTGCGAGGGGCGGGATCTGGGGGTCTTGGGGTGTTCTTCTTTTTTGGCCTTCCTGTGATTGGTTGGGTGTTGGGTAAATGTTATGTGATTGGTTGGTTGGTGTGAGAGCTTGAACGTGATTGGTTGGTTGGTGTGAGAGCTTTGACGTGATTGGTTGGTTGGTGTGAGAGCTTCAATGTGATTGGCTGGGAGACTGATAGGTGAACTGAGATATGATTGGTTGGAGGCAGGTTATGTTTTCTGTTTTTGCACCAATCAACTCCCAATTAGTTTCATCCAAAAATTCATTAAAAACTTAAAAACACAAAAACCCAAAAAAAATGTATTTGAGAAACCTCTGAAAAATTATTCCAAAAAGTCTCAAATTCTCCGAAATAACTCAACCCCCCCCCCTACCCTTTCCTCTCCCCCCTCCCCCCTCTCTTCCCCTTCCCCCCACTTCACCCCTTACCCTCCACCCCTCCCCCCCCCCCCCTTCCCCTCCCCCACCATAGAGAGACTGAATGCCAGCTACGTCATCGTAGTGGAGAGTTTGGAAGGGTTTGTAGCCCTGGTAGAAGGCCTGCATGATGGCGCCCTTGACCTTGGAGTGACCTAGACCCAGGGAATGACCTAATTCGTGAATGGCCACCTGCAACAGGTTGGTGCCTGGAGGGGGGGAGGAAGAGGGGTGAAATGGGGTGAAATGAGATAGGGGTTGGGGTAAAAGAAGGTGAAATTGGGGAGAGGGGGGTAGTGGGATGAAATAAAAAGGGGGGAGGAGTAAATGGGGTGAAATGAGGATGAGGGATGGGGTAAAAAGAGGAAAAAGGTTAAAAAATATGCTTCAAACCCCACCCACCCTCTCTGGTCTTGTCAGTCCAATGTTCATCTTCGTCGAAATGGGCGTCCCCCCCGATTCCACTTCCGGGAAAGTACGCATGCGCAAGCACTTTCCCAGGCCCGTCGAAGGGGTTTCCGTCACCATGACCACGTGACACAAACGAAATCATTATATCGGCTGGTTTGGGGTGTAGTACCTCAGTGAACGTTAAACCAGAGTTCTCTTGCCATGCCTGGGTGGTTTAGGGGGGTGGTTTGGGGGTGGTTTGGGGGTGGTTTGGGGGTAGTTTGGGGGTGGCTTGGGGGTGGTTTGGGGGTGGTTTGGGGGTGGTTTGGGGGTGGTTTAGGGGTGGTTTGGGGGTGGTTTGAAAGTGGTTTGGGAGGAGGGGGGTTTGGGGGGGGGTTGGAATTGAATTGAGATGGTTTGGGGGTGGTTTGGGGGGGTCTGGGGGGGTTTGGGGGTGGTTTGGGAGTTGTTTGAAAGTGGTTTGGGGGTTTTTTAAGGTTTTTTTGGGGTTATTTTGAGAGTTTTTTGGGAATATGTGGTGGAACTCAATGGAACTCTCATGAACCCTCCGAAATAACCCACAAAGCACCCAAACTCCCCACAAACCACCCAAAATCACCCACAAATCACCCAAACTCCCCACAAATCACCCAAAATCCCCACAAATCACCCAAAATCCCCACAAATCACCCAAAAACCCCACAAATCATCCAAACTCTAAACAAATCACCCAAAATCACCCACAAATCACCCAAAAACCCCACAAATCATCCAAACTCCAAACAAATCACCCAAAATCCCCACAAATCACCCAAAATCACCCACAAATCACCCAAACTCCAAACAAATCACCCAAAATCACCCACAAATCACCCAAACTCCCCACAAATCACCCAAAATCCCCCACAAATCACCCAAAATTCCCCACAAACATTGAAAGCCTCCTTGAAAATGAGTGAAACTCTGTTGTGGTTGATGTCCGCTGTGAAGCTATTGAAACGGTACGTGAGGTGGTTCTTCTTCCATTTTATGCCTGTTCATGTTGGTTTGTGGTGGTTCATGGTGGTTTGCGGTGGTTTGTGGTCGTTTGTGGTGGTGGTTTTTGGTGATTTGTGATGACTTTTAGTGGTTTGTGGTGGTTCATGGTAGTTTGTGGTGATTTTTGGTGGTTTTTGGTGGTTTATAGTGGTTCATGGGGGTTCATGGTGGTTCATGGTGGTTCATGGTGGTTCATGATGGTTCATGGTGGTTTATGGTGGTTCATGGTGGTTCATGGTGGTTTGTGGTGGTTTGTGGTGTGTATATCTCATAGTTATTTGTCGTAATCTTCATTATTCTTATTGTTTTCATTAATTTTTTTCCTTCGTTTGGTTTTTTTTGTCTTATCCTCATTTCCAATAAACGCTCCTGAACAGTGTGAAACCTGCGCTAAAGAAATATTAGATTAGATTAGATTAGATTAGATTAGATTAGATTAGATTAGATTAGATTAGATTAGATTAGATTAGATTAGATTAGATTAGATTATATTAGATTAGATTAGATTAGATTAGATTAGATTAGATTAGATTAGATTAGATTAGATTAGATTAGATTAAATTAGATTAGATTAGATTAGATTAGATTAGATTAGATTAGATTAGATTAGATTAGATTAGATTAGATTAGATTAGATTAGATTAGATTAGATTAGATTAGATTAGATTAGATTAGATTAGATTAGATTAGATTAGATTAGATTAGATTAGATTAGATTAGATTAGATTAGATTAGATTAGATTAGATTAGATTAGCGATAGAAGGCACCAATTACAGCACACCGGATGTGCACAAAGAAGCGCCAACGCGGTTGGCCACTCATTATCAGGCTTATTTATAGACCTTGCCTTGTTATTGGCTTTTGATTGTCAACAGAGCCCCTTTGAAGTCAAAGGGGTGCACCCCTTCAAACCCCCAACTTTTCACGTCCCCTATTTCATCTCCCCATTCTACCCCTCATTCCACCCCCCCCCCCCATTCCACCCCCTCTTCCGCCCCCTTCCCCCCATTCATCTTCCCATTCCACCCCTCCCCCCATTTCACCGAATTGTCAATCACCATTTCCACCCAACCCCATCCCTTCTCATCCCTAAAGCTCTCAAAAAAACCCAAAGAAACCCCAAAAACCCCCCAAAACCCCCAAAAACCCCCAAAAACCCCCAAAAACCCCCAAAAACCCCCAAAACCCTCCGAACCCCTAAACCCCCAAAACCTCCTCAAAACCCTCAAACCACCAAACCCTCCAAAACCCCCAAAAACCCCTAAAGCCCTCTAAAATGCAGCCACCTTCAGCAGCATATCTCTTCCTCCTCCTGACGTAGCTGGCCTTGTGGGAGGAGTCCACCACACCACACCTGGGCATGCGCATGAAACGACTTGTTTCGCTGTCGATATCGCCTGTGGTTTTGAGGGTTTGAAGGGCTTTGGGGGGCTTTGGGGGGTTTTTGGGGGTTTTTGGGGGTTTTTTTGGGGAGTATTGCGGGTTTTTGGGGGGTTTTTTAGATTGTTTTTTGGAGGGTTTTTGGGGGTTTTTGGGGGGTTTTTTAGATTGTTTTTTGGAGGGTTTTTGGGGGTTTTTGGGGGGTATTGGAGGGTTTTAGGGGTTTTTTGGACGGTTATTTGGGGGGTTAAGAGGGGTTTTTAGAAGGTTTTTGGGTTTTTTGGGGTTTTTTGGGGAGTTGTTTGAGATTGATTTTGAGATTTTGAGTGTTTGGGGGTTTTGGAGGGGGTTTGGGGGTTTTGGAGGAGGTTTGGGGGTTTTGGAAGGGGTTTTGATGATTTTTGGGTGAGTTTGAATTTGAAGAGGGTTTTTGGGACGCCCCATATTTCACCTGAAAATTTTCACCCATCCTCCCATTCCCCGAAGACCTTTCACCCACTTTTTATAACACCCATCTGCCTATCCCCCAAAACACCCCCCCCCACCTTTTCCCCAAAACACCCACCCACCCACCCATCCACCCATCCCCCTAAACACCCACCCACCCACCCATCCCCCTAAACACCCACCCACCCACCCATCCCTCTAAACACCCACCAACCCACCCATCCCTCTAAACACCCACCCACCCACCCCCAAAACACTTCCCACCTTCTCCCCAAAACACCCACCCACCCACCCACCCATCCCCCTAAACACCCACCCACCCACCCATCCCCCTAAACACCCACCCACCCACCCATCCCTCTAAACACCCACCAACCCACCCATCCCCTTAAACACCCACCCACCCACCCCCAAAACACCCACCCACCTTCTCCCCAAAACACCCACCCACCTTCTCCCCAAAACACCCA
>OX387260.1:672869-675369 GCA_947562095.1 Branchellion lobata
AGTAGTAGTAGTAGTAGTAGTAGTAGTAGTAGTAGTAGTAGTAGTAGTAGTAGTAGTAGTAGTAGTAGTAGTAGTAGTAGTAGTAGTAGTAGTAGTAGTAGTAGTAGTAGTAGTAGTAGTAGTAGTAGTAGTAGTAGTAGTAGTAGTAGTAGTAGTAGTAGTAGTAGTAGTACCGGATCTTCATAATTAACACAATTAGTTTTTTATTTTTATTTTGTTTCTAGTGCATTTTTTTTGTTTTTTTTTTATTTTTTAGTGTTTTGTTTTCATGGTTCTACGTCATTTTTATCTCAGAGGTTCTTTTCTGAGGTGTGTTTTGCCTTTTTTATTTTTTTTTCTCAATCAATTTTCATACGTTTTTTTTAATTTTTATTATTGTCATTCATCTTTGTGTTGTTTTTTTTATTTTTCTTTTTCTTTTCATCATTAGCACACCCGTGTCTGCCTCATCCCCACCTGACTTAATTGTTAATCACCCATTCAATCATCATCTTCTTCTTCATCATCATCATCATCATCATCATCATCATCATCATCATCATCATCATCATCATCATCATCATCATCATCATCATCATCATCATCATCATCATCATCATCATCATCATCATCATCATCATCATCATCCTCATCATCATCATCATCATCATCTTCTTCTTTTTTTCTTTTTTTTTTTTAATTTTTTTTCTTCTCACCGTCTTTTTTTCTTTCTTTTTTTTCAAACCAAAATCGAGTTTTTTTTTCCATTTTTTTTAAACTCAAAAAACAAAATTAAGTTTCAAAAATTGATTTTCATTTTTCATTTTTGTTAAAAATTGTCAAAACTCAAAATATTTCAAATAACAGAAAAACTTTTCAAAAACAGAAAAAAACGTTTTTAAGTTTTTAAATATAAAAAAAATTAATTTAATTTTTAACAAAATTTTAATTAAAAACCTCATTCGAAAAAAAAAATTTAACTGAAAAAATGCGCTAAAAAAACAAAACGTAAAAAAAATTTAAAAACAGAAATTAAAAAAACAAAACAAAGAATAAAAAATTATTTTTTTAAAAGAAAAAACACAATATCCAAGTTTTTTGCGGAAGTTAAAACGGAAAAACAAATCTTAGAAATAAAATGGCGACAAAAAATGAAAAAAGTTTTAAAGATGAAGAGGATGAAGATAATGATGATGAGGAGGAAGAGGAGGAGGAGAAGGAGGAAGAGGAAGAAGAAAAAGAGGAAGAGGAAGAAGAAAAAGAGGAAGAGGAAGAAGAAAAAGAGGAGGAAGAGGAAGAGGATCTTCTCCAGTTTCCAGTTTTCTGCAAGTTTGAAAATTTTCTCGTTGGTAAATAAATAATGATTAAAATAAAAAGAAAAGAAATTAGAAAAAATATTACCGAAAAAAAAAATAATTTATTTTTTTATTATTATAATTTAAAAAAATGAAAAATAATAAAGCAATCAATACACATTATAGTTAAAAATAACTCATCCAATGTTAACCGATTAATTCGAATAATTATAAAACATTCACCAGGTGGTGAGCAAAAGCTGGGGATGGGTGGATGTGGTTATATAGGGCGTACCACTTGTTCACCATACGTTGTTGAAGGTGCAAACGCTGTTTGTGCTGAAGATGGTGAAGAGGAGGAAGAGGAGGATGGTGGGAAGGATGGTGATGATGATGATGATGAGGATGATGGTGATTAGAATGATGATAGTGACGAAGAGGAGGAGGAGGAGGAGGAAGAGGAGCCAGATAATTCAGAGTGAATTTTTTGTAATGGAGACGAGGGTGGTGGAGGTGGTGAAAATGAAGAAGAGGAGGAGAAGGAGGAGGAGAGGGAGGAGGAGAGGGAGGAGGAGAGGGAGGAGAAGAAGGAAGAGGAGGAGGAGGAGGAGGAAGAGGATGATTTTGTTCCAAACCAGATTCTTCAAAGTCACCCATCCCATCCTTCATTCCTCCATTTCTCTTCTTCCAACTTTTCTTTTCTTTTTTGTTTTTCCATCCATCCATCACTCTTTCATCAACTTTGCCCTCTTCCCCCTCAAAGCAGCGCCTCTGATTGGTTGAGAATGAGATGGCAAGAAGGTCAAACGCCAGAGTGAACGCTGATTGGTGGCAGTGGTGATGACGTAAGGAGGCCTCTAGACAGGATGACATGAGGAGGATGCTTCTGTATGGATGGATGAATAGGTGGATGGATGGATGGATGGATGGATGGATGGATGGATCAATGGAAGGATGGATGGATGGATGGATGAATGGATGAATGGATGGGTGGATGGATGGATGGATGGATGGATGGATGAATGAATGGATGAATGGATGGATGGATGGATGGATGGATGGATGGATCAATGGAAGGATGGATGGATGGATGGATGAATGGATGAATGGATGGGTGGATGGAGGGATGGATGGATGGATGGATGAATGAATGGATGAATGGATGGATGGATGGATGGATGGATGGATGGATCAATGGAAGGATGGATGGATGGATGGATGAATGG
>OX387260.1:692869-697869 GCA_947562095.1 Branchellion lobata
CCATCCATCTATTCATTCATCCATCCACCCATTCATCCATCAATCCATCTATTCATTCATCCATCCATCCATTCATCCATCAATCCATCTATTCATTCATCCATCCACCCATTCATCCATCAATCCATCTATTCATTCATCCATCCACCCATTCATCCATCAATCCATCTATCTATTCATCCATTCATCTATTCATCCATTTACTCACCCATTCATCTATCCATCCATTCATCCATCAATCCATCTATTCATTCATCTATCCATCCATTCATCCTTCAATCCATCTATCTATTCATCCATTCATCTATTCATCCATTTACTCACCCATTCATCTATCCACCCATCCATCCAACTATCCATCCATGCATCTATCTATCTATATACCCATCCATTCATCCATCTATCTATCCACCCATCCATCCAACTATCCATCCATGCATCTATCTATCCATATACCTATCCATTCATCCATCTATCTATCCATCCATCCATCCAACTATCCATCCATTCATCCATCAATCTATCGTAGCATCCATCCCATTCACCCCCAATAACCAATCACCCACTTTCTACCCAAAACACCCAATTCACCCCCCTTCCCCCCTTTCCCCCTCTCTTCCCCTCCCCCCCCCCACCTCTCCACTTCCTGACAGGATCTTCCCTGATGGAAGCGAGGAAGTCGGGTTTTTGGATGAACTGCAGCAGGATCTGGATGAAGTCAGTCATCGTCAGCATGCCTGGAATGGATGGATACATGGATGGATGGATACATGGATGGATGGATAGATGAAGGGATGCATGCATGCATGGATGAATGAATGGATGGATGAATGGGTGGGTGGATGCATGGATGCATGGATGGATAGATGGATGGATAGATGGATGCATAGATGGATGGATAGATGGATGAATGAATGGATGGACACCACTGAGTTCCAGCATCCAACCACCTTCAATGTTTCATCTTATAACCCATTTAAACTCCCCAACAACCCCTCCCAATCCAACCAACATCTAAACACCCCAGACAACCCTTTAGTCCAACACCCAACCCATCAGCCAAACCCCTTCTAACCACAACATCCCCCAACCCACCCAAACATCCCCCAACCCACCCAAACATCCCCCAACCCACCCAAACATCCCCCAACCCACCCAAACATCCCCCAACCCACCCAAACATCCCCCAACCCACCCAAACATCCCCCAACCCACCCAAATCTCCCCCAACCCACCCAAATCTCCCCCAACCCCCCCAAACCTCCTCCAACCCACCCAAACATCCCGCAACCCACCCAAATCTCCCGCAATCCCCCCAAATCTCCCCCAACCCACCCAAACCTCCTCCAACCCCCCCAAACCTCCTCCAACTCCCACTCACCAACATAGCGCTTGAGCGCAGAATCCCACAAAGGAGCTGCATGGACGCCATCATAGGCGATGGCGTCGAATGCTGAACCCACCTGTTTGGCGTGGTTGGTGTGACTGGAGTGGTTGGTGTGGCGTAGTTGATGTGGCTGGTGTGGTGTGGTTGGTGTGGTGTGGCATGGTTGGTGTGGTGTGGTTAGTGTGGCTGGTGTGGCGTGGTTGGTGTTGTGTGTTTGGCGTGGTTGGTGTGGTGTATTTGGTGTGGTGTGATTGATGTGGTGTTGTGTGGTTGGTGTAGTGTGGTGTGGTGTGGCGAAGTTGGTGTGGCTGGTGTGCTCACTCATGAATCATCCCCATTCAACCCCTCAAATTCCCCCAAACACCCCCCCCCCATTGACCTTGAGATCCAGGTCAAGGACGATGACCCTAGAACGTTGTTCCATGGCGTCGTAGGCGCTGTGGTTGCGCAACACAGAGTCTATGATTGTCTCCAGCACCAGGGGTCCTGTGGGGGGAAGGGAGGGAGGAGGGAGGGGGGAAGGAGGGGGGAGGGGGGAAGGGAGGAAGAGAGAGGGGGGTGGGAAAAGGTGGGTGAAGATTGGGTGTGTAGATGGTTGGATAGATTGGATAGATGGATAGGTAGATGGGGAATTCTGGGTTGGGTTTTTCTGCTACTAGTATCAGCGGCAGTCTGAATGGCTGAGCTTCACATACCCATCCACCCCACCACCCCCAACTTTCTCCCCCAAAAACTACCCTCCGCCCAAACGCCTTTGACCCCCAGCGCCACCACACCTCTTCTTCACCCCCTCTCCCCCCACCTTTATCCTCTCCCCCTCTTCAACCCCTCCCCCTCCCCCACCTTTATTCTTCCCCCCCCCTCATCCCTCCCCCCCTCCCCCCATCTTCACCCCCCTCCCCCACCTTCATCCTCCTCCTCAATGCTTTCCTCTTCGGCGTTGGAAAGCTTAATAATCTTATTGCGTTTGCTCCCCTCCTTCCATAAAATCAACTGGTCCGAAGGGGACCTTCCGTACAACAACTCACCTGGAGGGGGGTTGGGGGTTTGAGGGGGTTGGGGGGGTTGAAGGGGGTTGAAGGGGGTTGGAGAGGTTGAAGGGGTTGGGGGGGTTGAAGGGTTTGGGGGGGTTGAAGGGTTTGGGGGGGTTGAAGGGTTTGGGGGGGTTGAAGGGTTTGGGGGGGGGTTGAAGGGGTTGGGGGGGGGGGGGGGGATTAGAAGGGGTTGAGGAGTTTGAGAAGGCTGAGAGGGTTTGAAGGGGTTTGAGGGTGGTTTGAGAAGGGTTGAGGGGGTTTGAAGGGGGTTGAGAGGGTTTCTGGGTTTTTTGGGGGTTTGAGGTTTCTTTTGGGGGATTTTTAGAAAATTTTACAATGACTTTTTAGCAGTTTTTTTGAGGTTTTAAAGTGAATTTTGTGAATGAATGCATAAATAAATAGATGGATGAATGGATAGATGGATGAATGAACGGATGTCTGGATGGATAGATGAATAAATGGATGGGTGGATGGATGGATGAATGAATGAATAGATGGATGGGTAGATGGACGGATGAATGAATGGATGGATGGATGGATGGATGGATGGATGGATGGATGGATGGATGGATGAATGGATGAATGAATGGATGGATGGGTAGATGGATGGATGAATGAATGGATGGATGGGTGGATGGATGGATGGATGGATGGATGACTGACTGTAGGGAGAAGTTGGAGATCCAACGTTGAACTGAAAAGAGCAATAAAATGATAAAAAGATTTGAATTTAAAATATTTATAAATATAAGGAAGAAACTTAAAAATATTATTAATTGGATTTTTTTACTAAATTTAATTTATAAAATGTGACAATAGACGCCTCAATACTATTTATAAGACAAAACTATTAATAGAAGCAGGTTATTAATAGAAGCAGGTTATTAATAGGTGCAAGTTATTTATAAAAGCAAGTTATTAATAGGTGCAAGTTATTAATAGGTGCAAGTTATTAATAGAAGCAAGTTATTAATAGAAGCAAGTTAATAATAGAAGCAAGTTGTTTATAGACAACTTCCAACCTTAGGGAAGTTACTCATGGAATCACTGGGAGGGAAGGGGAGAGGGGGGTGGTGGTAAGATCGGGATTGGAACTGGGTGGGTGATGATTGGCTGTGTTCCAGGTGGCTTTGTATCCTGATTGGATGGCTGCTCACCAAGTCTTTTCTGATTGGCTGGTTGGTGGAAAGGTCTTTTCTTATTGGCTGCTGGTTGTTAGCAAGGTCTTTTCTGATTGGTTGGTGATGGGTGGAGTCTTTCCTGATTGGAAGATGGTGGGCGGAGTCTTTTCTGATTGGTTGTTTGGTTTCGTTGACGTACTTGAAGCGCAAAGAAGGCGGGAATTTGACGTCCAATGAGGCTTGATTTTCTGACACCTGCGTGTGATTGGTCAGTTTTCTGGTGTGGTTGTAGTTGGTGGCGATTCATTTTTTTTTTGTTTTATTGTTGTTGTATTTTTGATTTCAAAATAAAAAAATCTTTACAAAAAATAAAACTAAAAAAAAAAAAACAAATAAATAAAAAACAAAAATGACAGCAAGAACAGACGGTTCTTCTGCGGTTGCCAGGTCTGAAGAAGGTGGAGGAGGGTTGGTTGTGTCTAAGGAGCTCAATAAACTCCTCGGGCCCCACGTGAGCTGGTCGGTTGTCATGGAGACTGAGGGAGGTGGAGAGGATGAGGGAAGACATGGGGGTTTGTAGAGGTGCATCCGCTTGCGGGGTTCGAGCCACTGGGAGGGGTGGGGAGTTGGGAGGGGTAGGGAGTTGAGAAGAATGGAAGAGTTGGGAAGAGTGGAAGAGTTGGGAGGGATGAAGGAGTTGGGAGGTGGGGGGTAGAAGAGTCAAAGGGGGAGGTTTAGAGGTTGGGGAGTGTTCGAGGTGAGAAGGTAGTTGGAGGAGTTGGGGGGGGAGGAGATGGAGGTAAAGGAAATGGTGGGAGATGGGGCAGATGGAAGAGATGGAGGACAGGGAACAACAGAGGTACGGAGGTACAGAGGTATGGAAGGATGAAAATGTGATTTCATTAGAAAAGTTCTATAATTCAATGAATCAGAAAATGAATGAAAAATTAAAAATTTAAAAAAAAAATGGATTCATTAAAAGAATTAATAACGACAAAAAATATTTCAATTATGATAAAAAAAATTTAATTATGACGAGAAATGTTTTAATTATGATTAAAAAAATTTAATTATGATAAAAAAATCTTTAATTATGACAAAAAATGTTTTAATTATGACAAGAAAAGCATTATTGTTCTCACTTGTTTTTGGTTGACTTTTTATTGGTGAGGTCACAGAAGATCTTATATTATTTTTATTACTATTATTTATACTACTACAATTAGTTTTATTATTATTATTGTTATTGTTGTTATGATTGTTATTGGTGGGAGCACAGGGAGAAGCCTGGTCAGCTTGAGTCTTGCACAGATCCAGGTCTAGGATGACGTCATTGTAGTCACTGCAGTGAGAAATGGACCTTATTCGCTCATTTTTGAGTTGATTCACTTTTAACCACTCCTTCCTTTTCGCCTTTTCAGCCACTATTTCAGTAGCGTCTGAAAATTGGTTCATCTC
>OX387260.1:710369-712869 GCA_947562095.1 Branchellion lobata
AAGAACACATCCCTACTCCTTCCTGCCCTCCTTCCTGCCCTCCTTCACCACGACTGACGTCTCATGGCATAATTCAAACAGCTTCCGCATCTCCATCTTCATTTCCATCATCATCATCCTGCCCGCCTTATCATCGCTCACTTGAGCCAGTACTTCCTTCCGGTACTCAGCCATTTCCTCTTCCAACTTTTCAAGCCTGGCGGCCATTTTAAAAATAGCTTCGGTGTGTTTTTTGTCCTCTTTAGGCCTGTCAAGCAGCGCCATGGATTCACTTTTAATCATTTCCGGTTGTTCTTTTGTAGCGCTGTTTTCTATTTCTTCTGTGGAAGTTTCCAGGAGGAACCATCGGTTTTCCTGACGATCCAGGGATACCTTCAAGCTGAGGAGGTGGGTGAAGCAGGGTAGGGTGTTCTCCAGCCACAGTACGAACCTCAAGCTGTCGAGTCTCCAGGCGGTGGACTTGAGGTGTTTGACTGCGGAGTAGGTGCTGTTCATCATGGCGATCAGCATGTTCATGAGGACCACGGTGCCGAAGATGGCGTAGCAGGCGCACAAGGCCCTCATGAAGAAGACCCTTCCTCCCGACTCTTCAAACTCCCTGCTCTCCGACACCGCCATCAAGTCGCCAGGACTGATGGTTCGCATGAAGGTGAGGTAAATGGTGGTGGTACTGTGACGTTGGTCGGCATCCAGATGGAGGTCGGCCTGCTGTAATACGTGCATGGCGTATCCGAAAGAGATGACGACGAAGATGAAGATGTAGATGAAACAGGTGATGTCTTTGATGATCACCTGTTTAAGAATCATCACCAATGAGTGCCAGTCTTTGAATCCCTTGACGTAGGCGATGGTGTGGAGCCAGCCGAAGACCAACACAATGGCCAGACACTGTAGATAGTCGTGAGGATTGTTGGCGCAGACGGCCATCACGAACCACGCTATGCAAGAAAAGCCAAAAACAAGTCCAGAGAAGGTGGAGAGGTGGTTGAAGATGAGGAGCATCAGCCCGACTGGAAGCTTCATGAGGCCGGATGTGATCTCGCTTAGCTTAGACTTGCCAACCGTGAGTTCCTCCCAACCTATGTTGATTTTCTTGAGGGTGAGGAGGAAGAAGGTAGCCATGAGTGCCTTCATGACGAGGATGAAGCAAGGCCAGATGAGGAGCCAGGAAAGATGCTTCACCATGTGGAAGCGCTTGGAAAGAGGGTCTGTGTGGTGGAAGTTGAAGGGGGTGGTGATGTCGTCGTAGGCTGGCTTGTTGTTGGGGCTGTAGTTGCTGAAGTTGTTGTTGTTGTTGTTGTTGGAGATGTTGAGACTGAAGTTGTTGTCGTTGTTGTTGTTGTTGTTGTTGTTGTTGTTGTGGAAGTTGAAGCGTTGTTGCAAGAATTGTTTTGAAGGGAGGGTGGAGTAGGTGAAGAGGATCATGAAGAGGACGTGCAACCACATCAACACCTCGTACCCCTGCCGACACAGAGTCCAGTACTCAGAGACCGCAAACTTGAAAGGTTCCTTATCAAGGATATCATTGATAAAATCCTCATCTCTCGTCTCCACTATCAGCTCCAAGCAAGAAGCCCTCATCCCCCCTGGCTCCTCCCACATCCTTGTTTCTCCCGCCACATCCACCTCCAACACCCTTACGCCCTCTTTTGACACCCCTTCCGGAACAGTGCCCTTTTCCCTCAGAGGGTGGGTCTTGGTGGTGAGATGGGTGACATCATAAAGAACCTTCTGGTGGTCTTTGTGGGCTCTGTCGATATATTGGGATAGGGTGGGAGAAGAGGAGGATGAAGACGACGATGGAGGGGATGAAGAGGATGAGGGTTTATGGGTCGTCTTGAGCATCTTCATGGGGCACGTGTGGTTGAACTTGTAAACATTAGGAGTATCAAGGATGCACTTGAGCAGGGCGGCCGCGCCTTTTTTGCTTGCGTACTGCAGTACGTTGTAGCGCCTGTAGTACACGCCACACGTCAAGAACCTCACGGCTCGCAGTTGCAGGTGGTAGAACTGGGAAGTGCTGTGCAATGGAAGTCTGGACCCTTCCTTGCGGCACAGCCACCGAACCGACCAGGCCACGATGGTGTGGTAGATGGCTAGGTAGGCGTCCACCTCGGAAGGATTCCGAACACTCACCTCGACCAGACGGTGGAGGATGGAACACCCCTGGTTGTTGGTGGAGGTGAGGTCAGCCCCATACGACATCAGTGCCTCAAAATGTCCTCTCCATCCCCCTTCAGCACTCCTGAACAGCGCGCTGCCTCCTCCCGAGTCCTTCTTGTCCACGTTGGCCACTTCACCCTGGTCTCCTTGGTAAAACTGCTCCAACAGTGCTTCTACAACTCCTCCTCCTCCCCCTCCTCCTCCCCCTCCTCCTCCCCCTCCTCTTCCTCCTCCTCTTCCTCCTCCTCTTCCTCCTTCTCCTCCTCTTCCTCTTCCCCTCACGGCCACGTGCAAGGCGGTTTGACCTTCCATGTTTTCCACCGTGGGGTCAAGGTCA
>OX387260.1:714460-724460 GCA_947562095.1 Branchellion lobata
CATCGCCTTTAAAAGTTGCTTACACAATCGCTCAGAACGCGTTTTCTGAGTTAAGTAATAGCTTCCTTGCATTATTTTTGAAATACATATTAAGAATTATAAACGTGTAAAAATAAGATTTCACAAAATAAAGCAAACAAAAAAAATTTTTTACTTTTTCAAACGTGAAAAAACTCTTCGGCCAACATGCTCATAACCGTGACAACCACGTCTGACCACTTCTTCAACTTCGAGGTCAGTGCTGAAATTGACCTCGCAGCCCTCAAGAGCCTTTGCTCCGTTGAAAGTGGCCTTCCAACCAAACAAATCTCCATTTCCTTCAACGGCAAGACGCTTACAGACGACAAAAGTTAGTTTTAATAAATTTTTTTGTGTTTTTTTGTCAAATGAGGCGACTATATTTTAGCAATTGCATAATAACTTCAATTTTACCATTCACTATAGCATCTATCACAAATATTCTTTAAACAATACATACACATACACACAAACACAGAGAAGTTATCAGCATATAACATTCGTCATGGTGACATGGTGTTACTACAAATTAAAAACAAACCTTCATCTCCCACCCATCCCTCTCCTTCCAACCGAGGTGACATGAATTTCCCATTTTCATTGCTGTTATTTTTATTTTTCCTATTATTATTTTTATATATCATTAATATTTTTCATTATTATTATTATCTTTATTATTATTTATATTTATATTATTTTTATTTTTTTTATAATTATTATTATTATTATTATTATTATTATTATTATTATTATTATTATTATTATTATTATTATTATTATTATTATTATTATTATTATTATTATTATCATCATCATCATCATCATCATCATCATCATCATCATCATTATTATTATTATTATTATTATTATTATTATTATTATCATTAAAATTATAATGTCAATCATAACAAGATATGATTATTGGCTACATGCTGATCAAACAAGGAGGGTGTGCATTGCAGTGGCTTATCATCTGTGACTCATTCACCCACATTGCAACATCTAATCTCATCTAAGCTAATCTCATTGTAGCTAATCTAATCTCATCTTTAGCTAATCTAATCTCATTTTAGCTAATCTTATCTCATCATACCTAATCTAATCTCATCATAGCTAATCTAATCTCATCATACCTAATCTAATCTCATTATAGCTAATCTAATCTCATCATACCTAATCTAATCTCATCATAGCTAATCTAATCTCATCATAGCTAATCTAATCTCATCATAGCTAATCTAATCTCATCATACCTAATCTAATCTCATCATAGCTAATCTAATCTCATCATAGCTAATCTAATCTCATCCTTAGCTAATCTAATCTCATCTTTAGCTAATCTTATCTCATCATACCTAATCTAATCTCATCATAGCTTATCTAATCTCATCATAGCTAATCTAATCTCATCTTAGCTAATCTAATCTCATCTTAGCTAATCTAATCTCATCTTAGCTAATCTAATCTCATCTAAGCTAATCTAATCTCATCATAGCTAATCTAATCTCATCTTTAGCTAATCTAATCTCATCATAGCTAATCTAATCTCATCATAGCTAATCTAATCTCATCATAGCTAATCTAATCTCATCATAGCTAATCTAATCTCATCATTATAAATCCAATCTTATCTTATTTCCATCGAAATCCTACTCATCTTTATCCTCATTATAATCTAATCTTCTCTTATCTTATCCAATCTTGTCTAGTTTAATCTCATCTGCATTTTAATCTTATTCACTTTTCAATTCTCAAACCGCATTTCAATCTAACAATAATCTGCCATGCAAACGGTTTAGCTGGCTGTGAGCTACTAGGCGACTAAGCCACTCTAGCATGGCGTCTGTTCTTTTGCTTGAGTTGCCGCTTCTAAAACTCAAATCTGGGCTTAGCTGGGAATTGAACCCTGAACCTCACGTTCCGCTGCTGATCTTGCTAAGCACTGAGTTGCAGACAATTATTGCCTGCGTAAATTGCTTGGTTGAGTAATTGCTAGCTTGGTTGAGTGATTGATGGCTTGGTTGAGTGATTGATGGCTTGGTTGAGTGATTGATGGCTTGGTTGAGTGATTGATGGCTTGGTTGAGTGATTGGTAGCTTGGTTGAGTGATTGATGGCTTGGTTGAGTGATTGATGGCTTGGTTGAGTGATTGATGGCTTGGTTGAGTGATTGATGGCTTGGTTGAGTGATTGATGGCTTGGTTGAGTGATTGATGGCTTGGTTGAGTGATTGGTGGCTTGGTTGAGTGATTGGTGGCTTGGTTGAGTGATTGCTAGCTTGGTTGAGTGATTGATGGCTTGGTTGAGTGATTGATGGCTTGGTTGAGTGATTGATAGCTTGGTTGAGTGATTGGTGGCTTGGTTGAGTGATTGATGGCTTGGTTGAGTGATTGGTGGCTTGGTTGAGTGATTGCTAGCTTGGTTGAGTGATTGATGGCTTGGTTGAGTGATTGATGGCTTGGTTGAGTGATTGATAGCTTGGTTGAGTGATTGGTGGCTTGGTTGAGTGATTGGTGGCTTGGTTGAGTGATTGATGGCTTGGTTGAGTGATTGATGGCTTGGTTGAGTGATTGGTGGCTTGGTTGAGTGATTGCTGGCTTGGTTGAGGGATTGATGGCTTGGTTGAGTGATTGATGGCTTGGTTGAGTGATTGGTGGCTTGGTTGAGTGATTGCTGGCTTGGTTGAGGGATTGATGGCTTGGTTGAGTGATTGGTGGCTTGGTTGAGTGATTGGTGGCTTGGTTGAGTGATTGATGGCTTGGTTGAGTGATTGATGGCTTGGTTGAGTGATTGGTGGCTTGGTTGAGTGATTGGTGGCTTGGTTGAGTGATTGGTGGCTTGGTTGAGTGATTGATGGCTTGGTTGAGTGATTGATGGCTTGGTTGAGTGATTGATGGCTTGGTTGAGTGATTGATGGCTTGGTTGAGTGATTGCTGGCTTGGTTGAGTGAATGATGGCTTGGTTGAGTGATTGCTAGCTTGGTTGAGTGATTGATGGCTTGGTTGAGTGATTGATGGCTTGGTTAAGTGATTGATGGCTTGGTTGAGTGATTGATGGCTTGGTTGAGTGATTGATAGCTTGGTTGAGTGAATGATGGCTTGGTTGAGTGATTGGTGGCTTGGTTGAGTGATTGATGGCTTGGTTGAGTGATTGCTAGCTTGGTTGAGTGATTGGTGGCTTGGTTGAGTGATTGATGGCTTGGTTGAGTGATTGATGGCTTGGTTGAGTGATTGGTGGCTTGGTTGAGTGATTGCTGGCTTGGTTGAGGGATTGATGGCTTGGTTGAGTGATTGGTGGCTTGGTTGAGTGATTGGTGGCTTGGTTGAGTGATTGGTGGCTTGGTTGAGTGATTGGTGGCTTGGTTGAGTGATTGGTGGCTTGGTTGAGTGATTGATGGCTTGGTTGAGTGATTGATGGCTTGGTCGAGAGGTAGGCTGGTTGACTGATTGGTAGATAGCTACAGCAACTGGTACATAGATATTGATAGCTCCACCACCACCACTCAGCTCCATACATTGACTTCGGCAGCATGACCATTCCCTCCTCCACCACCCCTGCCACCCGAACACCCCCATCAGCAGCCATCCCTTCCTCCTCCTCCTCCTCTCCTTCCTCTTCCAACTTGGAGGACCCAACGACCCTGCGTGACCTGCTCCTCAACAGTCCCCACGATGTGGCACTCCTTCGGGAACGCAACCCTCGTCTTGCCGAGGCCCTGCTCAGCGGAGACCTTGGTGCTTCCTCACTTCCTCACTCTCTCTTCCACCCTCTCTCCCTCCCTCTTTTCCACCCTCTCTCCCTCCCTCTCTCCCTCCCTCTCTTCCACCCTCTCTCCCTCCCTCTTCCTCCCTCTCTCCCTCCCTCTCTCCCTCCCTCTCTCCCTCCCTCTCTCCCTCCCTCTCTTCCACCCTCTCTCCCTCCCTCTCTTCCACCCTCTCTTCCACCCTCTCTTCCTCCCTCTCTTCCTCCCTCTCTTCCTCCCTTTCTTCCTCCCTCTCTTCCTCCCTCTCTTCCTCCCTCTCTCCCTCCCTCTCTTCCTCCCTCTCTTCCTCCCTCTCTTCCTCCCTCTCTTCCACCCTCTCTTCCACCCTTTCTTCCTCCCTCTCTCCCTCCCTCTCTTCCTCCCTCTCTTCCTCCCTCTCTTCCTCCCTCTCTTCCTCCCTCTCTTCCACCCTCTCTTCCACCCTTTCTTCCTCCCTCTCTCTCTCCCTCTCTTCCTCCCTCTCTTCCTCCCTCTCTTCCTCCCTCTCTTCCTCCCTCTCTTCCTCCCTCTCTTCCTCCCTCTCTTCCTCCCTCTCTTCCTCCCTCTCTTCTTTCCTCTCTTCCACCCTCTCTCCCTCCCTCTCTTCCTCCCTCTCTTCCTCCCTCTCTTCTTTCCTCTCTTCCACCCTCTCTTCCTTGTTCTCTCTCTTCCACCCTCTCTCCCTCCCTCTCTTCCACCCTCTCTCCCTCCCTCTCTTCCACCCTCTCTTCCTTCCTCTCTTCCACCCTCTCTTCCTCCCTCTCTTCCTCCCTCTCTTCCACCCTCTCTTCCACCCTTTCTTCCTCCCTCTCATCCTCCCTCTCATCCACCCTCTCATCCACCCTCTCTTCCACCCTCTCTTCCTCCCTCTCTTCCTCCCTCTCTTCCACCCTCTCTTCCACCCTTTCTTCCTCCCTCTCATCCACCCTCTCATCCTCCCTTTCTTCCTCCCTCTCTTCCTCCCTCTCATCCACCCTCTCTTCCTCCCTCTCATCCACCCTCTCATCCACCCTCTCATCCACCCTCTCTTCCACCATTTCTTCTTACCTTCTTTTTTCAATCTTCTTTCTTTCTTCTCTCACTCTTCTTCCTTCTTTTTCTTCCACCCTTCATTTACCTTCTTTCAATTTTTTTTTTCACTTCAATTCATTCCTCCATCCATCTTCTTGCTTTCCAACTCTCATCTCCACCCAACCCCCTCCCCCCCTCCCCCCCTCTCAATCTCCTCCTCCCCCCTCCCCACCCAGCCCGCTTCAGTGAGGTGTTACAGGAGCAACGACGGGAGGGTCGTCGCAGGGAGCAGGAACAGTTGAACCTTGCACTTTCCGACCCCTTCGACTCCCAAGCACAACAACGCATCGCTGAGGAGATCAGGTTAATCCATCCCATCCTGTCTTTTCCATCCCATCCTGTCCTTTTCCATCCCATCCTGTCCTTTTCCATCCCATCCTGTCCTTTTCCATCACATCCTGTCCTTTTCCGTTTTCCCGTCGTCAATCTGCCTACATTCTATAACTTCTTATATTATGTCTCATCCAAACACACACACATACACACACACACAAACACACACACACACACACACACACACACACACACACACACACACATACACACACACATACACACACACAGACTCAAAAACATTGAGCACAACATGGAAACGGCCATAGAGTATGCCCCGGAGAGCTTCGGGCAGGTGTGCATGCTCTACATCGACTGCCTTGTCAACCACCATCCCGTCAAGGCCTTCGTCGACTCTGGTCGGGGGGAGGGAGGGGGGTTGGGTGGTTTTAGGGTTATTTGGGGCGGTTTTGGGGTTATCTTGGGTGTTCAGTGGTTTTTGAGGGTTTGGTACGTAAAGGGATCAATGGGGGGATGGTGGCTTGGTAGAGGTTGAAAGATACACCATAAAATCTTTCACTCCCAACCATCCAAACATCACCCCATCTCCACCCATCCAAACATCACCCCATCTCCAACCATCCAAACATCACCCCATCTCCAACCATCCAAACATCACCCCATCCCCAACCATCCAAACATCACCCCATCTCCAACCATCCAAACATCATCCCACCCCCACCCATCCAAACATCACCCCATCTCCAACCATCCAAACATCACCCCATCTCCAACCATCCAAACATCACCCCATCCCCAACCATCCAAACATCACCCCATCCCCAACCATCCAAACATCACCCCATCTCCAACCATCCAAACATCACCCCATCTCCAACCATCCAAACACCACCCCATCTCCAACCATCCAAACATCACCCCATCTCCAACCATCCAAACATCACCCCATCTCCAACCATCCAAACATCACCCCATCCCCAACCATCCAAACATCACCCCATCCCCAACCATCCAAACATCACCCCATCTCCAACCATCCAAACATCACCCCATCTCCAACCATCCAAACATCACCCCACCCCCAACCATCCAAACATCACCCCATCTCCAACCATCCAAACATCACCCATCTCCAACCATCCAAACATCACTCCATCTCCAACCATCCAAACATCACCCCATCCCCAACCATCCAAACATCACCCCATCTCCAACCATCCAAACATCACCCCATCTCCACCCATCCAAACATCACCCCATCCCCACCCATCCAAACATCATCCCATCTCCAACCATCCAAACATCACCCCATCCCCAACCATCCAAACATCATCCCATCTCCAAATATCCAACAAATCCCAAACATCCACTTTCGAATCCCTCAAAAAACCTCTCAAACCCCCATAAAATTTCTCAAAACCCCCAAAGAAAACCTCAAAACCCCCAAAAAAACCCCTTAGAACCCCCACCTCCAGGAGCGCAGATGACGATAATGAGTGAAGAGTGTGCGGAGCGGTGTAACATAATGAGGTTGGTGGACACCCGATGGAAGGGGGTTGCCAAGGGGGTGGGCGTACAAGTCATCATCGGGAGGGTGCATCTGTGTGAGTGGGGGGGAGGGGGAGGGAGGAGGAGGGAGGGGGAGGAAGGAGAAGTAAAAAGAGGGGGGAGGGAGAAGGGGGTGAAGTTGGGTGGGATGAAAGCCCACCAAACCCCCCAAACCCACCCAAATCCACCCAAAACCCATCAAAACCCCTCAAACCCACCCAAAACCCCTAAACCCATTCTTAACCTCCCAAACCCACCCACTCCCCCCAAAACTCCCCACTCCCCCCAAACTTCCAGGCCAGGTGCAGATAGGCAGCACCTTCTTGCAGTGCAACCTTTCCATCCTTAAGGAACAACCCATGGACATGCTGCTGGGCCTCGACATGCTCAAGAGGCACCAGGTGCTGGTGGTTGGGGTTTTTAGGGAGGTTTTTGGGGTTTTTAGGGTGGTGGTTGGGGTTTTTAGGAGGGTTGTTGGGGTTTTTAGGGAGGTTGTTGGGGTTTTTAGGAGGGTGATTGGGGTTTTTAGGGGGGTGGTTGGGGTTTTTAGGGGGTGGTTGGGGTCTTGGGGGGTTTTGCGATTTTTGGGAAGTTTGGATGGTTTTGGTGGTTTTATATATGGTTTTGGGTTTTTTGAGAGGTTTTTTTCGGGGGTTTTAGATTTTTTTGGGTGTTTTTTTTATAATGTTTTTGGGGTTTTTGAGGGTTTGGGTGGTTTTTTGAGGTTAAGGTTCTTTTGGGTGATTTTTCCACCTTCAACAACTCCACCACCATTTTTCCCAAACCCAGAAAATCTCATCCACTCAGAAAATTTCCACCTTAAAAAGAAACTCACTCAACATTACCCCCAAAAACAACACCCACCCAACAGACCCCCCAAAACCCCCCCACTCAACAAACCCCCCAAAACCCTCCCACCCAACAACCCCCAAAACCCCCACCCCCAGTGCATCATCGACTTGAAGCTGAACCGTTTGGTGATTGGCACCACTGACACCTTCACGCCCTTCCTCTCCGAGAGTGAACTCCCCCTCCACGCACGCCTCAACCAATCACACGACGCCTCCGACGAGGGCGAAGAGCAAAAAGCCCTTGAGGCCATCGCCAAGGCCGAGGCCACCAACAAGGGGAGGGTTGGTTGGGGGCTTGGGTTGGGTGGGGGCTTGGGTTGGGTGGGGGCTTGGGTTGGGTGGGGGCTTGGGTTGGGTGGGGGCTTGGGTTGGTTGGGGGCTTGGGTTGGGTGGGGGCTTGGGTTGGGTGGGGGCTTGGGTTGGGTGGGGGCTTGGGTTGGGTGGGGTGAGTGGGGGAGTTGGGTGGACGAAAAAAATTGTGAGTTATGTGGTTTGAGGGTTTTTGTGGGTTTTTAGAGCTTCTGCGTTGGAGGGCCGTGTGGGCAGGTGTGGTTGAATTATCTATCAAATTATGATTAATAAAATATTAATATTTAAATTATTATTTATAAATTATTATTATTTGAATATTTTAATTATTATTATTTAATTATTATTATTTAATTTTTATTATTTAATTATTATTATTTAATTTTTATTATTTTAATATTTAAATTATTATTTTTTATTTTTTATTCAACTCATTATTTCTCAATCTTCCACTTCGCTTCCTCCACAGAAAAGTCCTAAGAGGAAATGACCCCTCCAATGTCTCATTATTATTATTATTATTTTTATTTTTTTATTTTTTTAATCATTATTACTGTTGTTTTTATTTTTATTTCAGTATTGTTATTATTATTATTATTATTTTTACTGTTGTTATTATTATTATTATTATTTTTACTGTTGTTTTTATTTTAATTTTATTATTATTATTATTATTTTTTATTATTATTATTATTATTATTATTATTATTATTATTATTATTATTATTATTATTATCATTAATTATTATTATTATTATTATTATTATTATTATTATTATTATTATTATTATTATTATCATTATTATTATTATTATTTTTTTTATTATTATTATTATTATTATTATTATTATTATTATTATTATTATTATTATTATTATTATTATTATTATTATTATCATCATCATCATCATCATCATCATCATCATCATCATTATTATCATTGTTATTGTTGTTGTTATTCTCATCATCCTTATCATTATTATTATTATTTTATTTCATCCTGTTTTTATTTAAGGTGTATATTTGCATTTCATTTTATCCAAAAATTTCAAAAAAATATTCTCAGAAAAACTAAAAAATATTTTTTTCAACAACTGGGCGCTAGAAAAATATGTTTCAAACATTACTTTTTAGTTTTTTTTTCTTTAGAATGATGGTTTGGCACGCTATTTTGTGATACATGACAACAAAATGAAAAAGAATAGATTGGTTTATTATTCTAAATAATTATAATTTTCCAAAATAATAAAAATAATTTCATAATTTAAAAAATACATTATTTTTTGCTAAAATAATAAAAATGATTTTTTTAAATGATTTTATTATTATTTTGAACAATAAAAACCATCGACCCCTTTCAATCCATCAAAGACTTAAGATGATAAGTTATCAGTTTCTTGTTTTAGCTTTTTATTAACAGTTTCACTTGTAAAACTACTTTCTTATCAGATTCCATAGGAACTTCTTTGACATGTTTTGCATAATTCTTTGAATGTCGAAAGAAAAACCGGGTTTGAATTTTTATAAAAATCATTTAAAACTGTTTAAAAATTCTTTTTTTTCATCAAGGTATAATTATTAGAAGTATTAGTATTCTTTTCATTCACATACTTAATTCATATAGTTTAAATGTTTCTTATTGAGTCTATGCAGGCGATAACAATTGAATTGATAACTTGTTTACTTTTCGAAGTGATGAGTTTGAAGCGATCGTTGGGAGAGGGTATCTCAGACACTCAGGATTTGTCAATTCGGAGAAAATTTACAAAATTTTCAGACCGTGAGTCAATTGTATAATCGCTCAAAAAAACAAAAATCAATTAAGCTGCAAACATTTTTAATTTTTATATAAAAGCTTTACCATTAAAAAAATATAATACAAAATTTTTTTTTCCTTTTGGTGGTTAGGAGACACGGAGGAGAAGGCATGGCGAGTGATTGAGAAGGAGTTCAACGTGGAGGTGCGGAGGAAGGAGCAAGAAATAGGCCTCATTGAAGAAGTAAAAACACGCGTTAGATTAAGTAACAACAATTTTTGAGATCTTTAAATCTTTAAATTTTTAAAAACTTTTCCTCAAAAGAAGAATTTGAATTTCAGTTCATTTTTGAATTCTACTTCAAAACCTTCTCACCACTTCATTTTCACTTCTCCCACCAGAGGATCAGTC
>OX387260.1:746960-749460 GCA_947562095.1 Branchellion lobata
CAATCGAAATTATTATCATTTAAAAACTGTGCGACATAAAAAATTAAGTGACGAGATAAGCGATAAAAGCAAAAAAACATTAATATAAAGAAAAATGTTAAGGTGATTCAAACGTTTCAAAATTGTTTGTTTAAAACTTTTTTTTAATGTTTAAAAATTGTTGGAAAGTTCCAGCAATCTCTAGCGAGGGCTCAACAAAGCAGGCTGTGATACAATGATGCTTCTGTAGGTTTCCATGGCAACAGTTGCCTGGTAGCTACATGCATCACAACCACTTTGCTGTGCCATCCAAGATGATCCATTAAAACCATTAGTATTATTATTGTTGTTGTTTATGACTTCGTAACTATTATTATAATTAGTAGTAGTAGTAGTAGTATTAGTAGTAGTAGTAGTAGAAGTAGTAGTAGTAGTAGTATTAGTAGTAGAAGTAGTAGTAGTAGTATTAGTAGTAGTAGTAGAAATATTATTATTATTATTATTATTATTATTAGTAGTAGTAGTAGTAGTAGTAGTAGTAGTAGTAGTAGTAGTAGTAGTAGTAGTAGTAGTAGTAGTAGTTATAGTAGTAGTAGTAGTAGTAGTAGTAGTAGTAGTAGTAGTAGTAGTAGTATTCATTCTATGAAGTTAACTATGTACTCACAAACAAACAAAAAGGTATAAATGAAAACACACACATATATACACACGTACACGTACACGTACACACACATATATACACACGTACACGTACACGTACACACACATATATACACACGTACACGTACACGTACACACACATATGGGAGGGCAAGGGGGGTAGTTAGTGCCAGTCAAAGCAGCTGTGATATGGATAGTGATACATTTCACCAACCACCTCACTGGCACCAACAACCCTGTGTTTGTTCTGTATCTATCTGCTTGTTGTTCCTTGTGTATGTGTCTGTGTGTGTGTGTGTGTGTGTGTGTGTGTGTGTCTGTGTGCGTGTGTGTGCTTGGGTGTGTTGTCCTTTGTGTGTGGTTCTTTGTGTATGTGTCTGTGTGTGTTGTTCCTTGTGTATGTGTCTGTGTGTGTGTGTGTTGTTCTTTGTGTGTGTTTCTGTGTGTGTGTGGTTCCTTGTGTATGTTTCTGTATGTGGCATTGAGATAAGACCACATTGAGAATAGGGTACACGGATGAGAGGTTGTACATGTCGACTCAAGCTATGCAAGTGTTTGACGAGGTGCTGTTGCCAATGATTGTTCATGCAAGTGTCAATGACATAACGTCAAGACATCCACAGAAGGATAGAGGACTTGAGTGCACTGCCGTGGTCACATGTGGGATAGTGATGAGACGTTCAAAGATTCAATTAGAATGAAATTAAGCATCACAATGAGGGTGAAATGGAAATGTAAAAATATTGCAGAGAAACTCAATAAGTTGGAAGTTATGGAGGTGAAGAATCAATGAGTGAATGATGCAATGTTGACTGGGCGGATACTCACCTCGTTGAGTGCTCATGCCTTCAGCTGCTGCTGCAGCTTATCTTCAAGGTGTATTTAGGTGTATCCTTTTGATTTGAATTTATTCAAATATTATTGTATTAGGTGTATTCTTTGCTTGTATTTTTACTTTGTATTACTTTGAAATTGTTATTTTGTTTTAATACTGCGTATTTTTGTTACAAATTGTATTGTGTTTCAGTGGTGATGTTGTGGTGATGCAGAATGTGGTATGGAAATGCATGTTGTCGAATTGGTCTGATGTGGAAAGCCTGTTGGAATGTTGACTTTTATAAGTTGTTGGTTGTTGTTTTTGTTGATATTGATAATGGGAAAGTTGGATTTTGAAAATAGTTGGTGTTGCATATGGCTGAGAAATTATAGAGAAATAAAAGAAAAGAGTGAATGAGAGATAGATGAAGCAAAGGAAATAAAGATACAGAAATAGAAGAAGACACAGAAAGGTAAAAAGAAAGATATAGGAAAAAAAGATGGGAGAAGAAGAAGTCAGAGAGAAGAATGGGGAGGGAGACAAGGATGGTTTGATCCAAGCAAGGCTGTGATACGAAAAGGCATGACGCATCACAGTCGCCTGGACCACACCATCCTCACAGATGTGGAATTGCCCTGTCACTATCCACGTAATTACGCTCTTCTGCACTGCTGTAAGACTGCCCAGTGGCGAACTGTTGTAGTTTATTGTTGTGTTATGGTTATATATATTGTTGTTGTTGTATGCCATTGTTATCCTGCTGAAAGTGTGTGTGTTGTTGTTTTCGTTAATAGTCTTGTGTGGTGAATCGATTTTGATGTGGTTCATCATATGGTGGCGTAATTTGTTGACTCTGATTTTGATGGAGTCTTAGAGGGAGGTTGAGGACTAAAGAGAGACGTGATGTTGGGAAATAAGAAGAGCAAGTTGTGTGGAGATGGATTTGACTGCGTCATTGAGGACGAAGACGGAGGTCGCCAGTATCGACAGATGGGGCGTTATAATGTGGAAAAACACCGTAGTAAGATGCTTATCGGCATCACA
>OX387260.1:764460-781960 GCA_947562095.1 Branchellion lobata
GTAGCTTTTTTTGTTTACTTCACTACAACAAACCACACCACATCACACCCCGCCTCGCTACTCCACGCCACGCCACACCACGCCACGCCACGCCACGCCACGCCACACCACGCCACGCCACACCACACCACACCACACCACACCACACCACACCACACCTCATCACATCACACCACACCACGCCACACCACCCCACCTCACACCACACCACACCACACCACATCACACCACATCACACCACGCCACATCACGCCACACCACACCACACCACACCACACCAAACCACACCACACCACACCACACCACACAGGCTGAGATCAACTACCTCAGAGCTACCAACAATCGTCTCTGTAACTACATAAAACAAAAAAATATGAAAAACAACAAAAACAACAATAATAATAACAATAATAATAACAATAATAATAATAATAATAACAATAATAATAACAATAATAATAACAATAATAATAATAATAACAACAAAAATAACAAAGATATTGATTCAGCTGCGGATGAGGCTAATGCTGGTGGTGATGATGATGGTGATAATGATGATGATAATAACGATGGTGATAATAAAAGCGGTGTTCATGGTGGTAGAGGTGATAAGGGGGGTAGTGATGAGGATGGTGGTGATAAAGAGGGTGGTGCTGGTGGTGATAATGATGATGGTGATGAGGATGGTGGTGGTGAGGATGGTGGTGATGATAAATATGAAGGTGATGAGGATGGTGGTGAGGAGGATGGTGGTGAGGAGGATGGTGGTGATGATAGAGATGGTGGTGTAGGTGGAGGGGGTGGTGAGAAGAATGGTGGTGATGATGACGATGAATTGAAGAAGAGTAGGCACAGGTATGGTGGGGGAGAAGTGAAGGAAGAAGGTGGGGGTGGTGGAGGGATGGATTCTGATGACATCATAACAGAAACTGATGACACGACAATGAAAAATGAAGCAACAGAGACGTCAAGAAGCTTATCAACAACAAAAACTGCACAACCAGCAACAACTGCACGACCAACAACAACTGCACAACCAGCAACAACTGCACGACCCACAACAACTGCACAACCAGCAACAACTGCACGACCAACAACTGCGCAACCAGCAACAACACAACCACCAGCAGCAACTGTTCAACCAGCAACAACACAACCAACAACAACAACAAACAACAACACAACCACCAACACGGACACAACCACCAACACGGACACAACCACCAACACGGACACAACCACCAACACAGACACAACCACCAACACGGACACAACCACCAACACGGACACAACCACCAACACGGACACAACCACCAACACGGACACAACCACCAACACGGACACAACCACCAACACGGACACAACCACCAACACGGACACAACCACCAACACGGACACAACCACCAACACGGACACAACCACCAACACGGACACAACCACCAACACGGACACAACCACCAACACGGACACAACCACCAACACGGACACAACCACCAACACGGACACAACCACCAACACGGACACAACCACCAACACGGACACAACCACCAACACGGACACAACCACCAACACGGACACAACCACCAACACGGACACAACCACCAACACGGACACAACCACCAACACGGACACAACCACCAACACGGACACAACCACCAACACGGACACAACCACCAACACGGACACAACCACCAACACGGACACAACCACCAACACGGACACAACCACCAACACGGACACAACCACCAACACGGACACAACCACCAACACGGACACAACCACCAACACGGACACAACCACCAACACGGACACAACCACCAACACGGACACAACCAACAACACGGACACAACCACCAACACGGACACAATCAACAACACGGACACAACCACCAACACGGACACAACCACCAACACGGACACAACCACCAACACGGACACAACCACCAACACGGACACAACCAACTTTTCCTAAATGGAAGATCATTCTACAAATCAATTCATTTTATTTTTATAAAGCAATCCAGGTAAGTTGAAAAGTGAACAAGAGCAAATTTGGAAAATATTTTTGTATTAACTTAAATTTTTTTTTTCAATTATTTTTTTTTTCCAATCGAACGATTCAAATCTAATGAAAAATAATGAAAGATTTTTTTAAGATACAAAAAAATGTGATCGATCGGAAGCTTTTGCACATTTTAACCATTTCAAAATGAAAAAAAAATTTTAAATTTAAATAATGGCTGAATACATTGAAAGTTTGAAATGTTAAGAGCGTTTTCGTATATTTACAACAAGCAAATAACTAAAAATAGTCTTTTGAAGGTTTCAAACTACAAGAATATAATTTAAGCCACAAGTTATTAATATTATTAGTTTATTATATTAGGTTATTATATTATTAATCCTAATTAAATTAAATAATAACAATATTAGACTGAGTTAAGGGCCTCAAAACTCTATGGGGGTTAATGCCACTATAAAAATATTCGTATTTGTACTGTGGATAATTGAGTTATTTTTACCCCATGTCTAAATTAAATTAAATTATATAATTAATTATTAATTATATAATTAATAATTAATTATATAACGAATTATTAATAATATAAATTCAATTATATAAAATTCCAATCTTTTTGAATGTTCTTTCGACGATGTGATCGTCTGACGTTTTAGTGTTGTAACGTAAATGTCGTGGTGTTTTTATAGCGAATTTGCCTTCGTCGTGTCGTCGATGTTGACGATGACTTTTTCTTTTCGACAATCACTCTAGCGGACGTTAAAATTATTTTTTTGTTTTGAAAAATAACACAATTTTGAAGATTAAAAATTGATTTTTGAAGTATTTTTGTGTCAAAGCGTGAAATCACCGATTAATTTTGCAGACGTTTTATATTTTAAACCAAAAATCTATTTTAACTTTTTCATTAAAAAAATGGCCATTATTAAAATATTTATTTATTAATTAAATCAAATATTCCGTTTTGTTTTTTTATTTTCAAAATTTTTCGATTTTTCAAATTTGTTTTACATTAAACATGGTTTTGATTGTTTTTTGAACCAATAGATTATTCACATCTCCTTTCACAACTATTAAATAATTCAATTTTATTTCTATAAAAATTAATTTTTTAATTAAATTTTTTTTTTAATTCACCCATCCCATCCGTTGTATTGAGTTTTAAATTCTCTGAGCTTGATTTTTTATCTTTTATCCTCCATTTTTAATTTTTCATAATACATTTTAAATCTTTTATTAAAATTTTTAATAACTCCTTTTAAACCTCATAATTTAATTAGATTTTCAAAATAATTTCTTTAATTATTTTTAATTTTATAGTTAACTTTTTAACTTTTGCTGATTCACCTTTCATTTTTTAATCACTTACAAATGTTCCACAGAATGCTGACTTCCTCACATCCACCTCAACTTTTATACCACCTTGTCGGTCTTATCGAATAAAAAGTTTCACTTATAACTTTTAAACCTTAATTTTAACTTATAAATTTAAGTTTACTTTTTACTTTTAAATTTAAATTTAACTTTTAAACCTTAATTTTAACTTTTAATTCTCGAAAATCTTCAACGTCAACGGGGTGAAACGAAACACATGTGGATGAAATTGAATAAAAACAAAAATAGAAATACTACTACTACTACTACTACTATTACTACTACTACTACTACTACTGCCACTACTACTACTACTACTACTACTACTACTACTACTACTACTACTACTACTACTACTACTACTACTACTACTACTACTACTATTACTACTACTACTACTACTACTACTACTACTACTAATAATAATAATATAAATAATAATGGTATAAATACAGAGGATAATGATAATATTGATAATGTAGTCAGAAAATTCAAAAAACAAGTATAAATAACTGAAAAAAACTTTAAAAAAGAATAACAAATGAATGAATAAATAAATAAATGAATAAATAAATAAATAAATAAACAAATGAATAAATAAATAAATAATGAATAAATAAATAAATGAAGAAAATAAATGAATGAACAATGAATGAACAAATGAAAGAATAACAAAAAAACCTTAATGATAAAATGATAACAAATGTAACTCTCGAAGTTGCATAAAGTTGCATGAATGAGAATACGCGTTAATATCAACAAGATCGAGGAAGGATAATCTGAAGGCGAATATTATTATTAATATTATTATTAATATTAAAATTAATAATAATAATAATAATAATAATATTATTATTATTAATAAAAATAATAATAATAATAATAATAATATTATTATTATTATTATTAATAATAAAAATAAAAATAATATTATTATTATTTACAAATAAACTCGAAAACTAACAGCAGCATAACCCTTATCAGCATACTCGGCAACAACTTGAAGACCACGTGACTAGAAAAAAAAAACATTTTGTAGCGCTGAACGCTGAATATCGATTTGAATACTGGAAATAAGACTGAAATGTAGCTTCGAGAGAGAGAGAGATATATATATATATATAATTTATGACGTCACGTAGCAAGAGCATATGACGTCACTAAAATAGAACAAAAAAGCAAGTAAAGTAGCAAAAAATATTTTTGGTAATTGAAATCTATAAATAGAAAAAAAGACAGATTATTTATAGTAACATAGCCATTTGAGAAAAGCTAGTTTAAAAAGTGTGCGCTATAGAAATTGCACATTCATTCATTCATAAACAAGCGAATCGAAAAAGAAAAGATTGAATGACTGAACGAACAAATGAATGAATTACTGAACGACTGAGTGAATTGATGAATGAGTGAATGAATGAAGGAGAGAATGAGTGAATGAACGAATGAAGGAGAGAATAAGTGAATGAATGAATGAATGACTGAGTGAACGAATGAAGGAGAGAATGAGTGAATGAGTGAAGGAACGAATGAAGGAGAGAATGAGTGAAGGAACGAATGAAGGAGAGAATAAGTGAATGAATGAATGAATGACTGAGTGAACGAATGAAGGAGAGAATGAGTGAATGAATGAATGAAGGAGAGAATAAGTGAAAGAACGAATGAAGGAGAGAATAAGTGAATGAATGAATGAATGACTGAGTGAACGAATGAAGGAGAGAATGAGTGAATGAATGAATGAATGAAGGAAGAATGAGTGAATGAATGAATGACTGAGTGAACGGATGAAGGATAGAATGAGTGAATGAATGAATGAATGAATGAATGAATGAAGGTGGTGTGATGACAGGCATGACAAGAACTGACACGAGGATTATCACAACTTCCACTGCATATGACATCCTACGCTGTCAATGAGATCTGATGAGATGATAACAAAAGTTGATACAAAGACACGAGAATTGATAAAGAGAATGATAAGCTTGACATAAATAAAAGGAGGTCAAAAAGATACATTTGACATTAAAGAAAAGAGGTCAGAAGAATGGTACAAAGAAGAAGAGATGTGATACAAAGAGATGGCACAAAGAAGAAGAGATCTGATACAAAGAGATGGCACAAAGAAGAAGAGATCTGATACAAAGAGATGGCACAAAGGAGAAGAGATCTGATACAAAGAGATGGCACAAAGAAGAAGATCTGATACAAAGAGATGGCACAAAGAAGAAGAGATCTGATACAAAGAGATGGCACAAAGAAGAAGAGATCTGATACAAAGAGATGGCACAAAGAAGAAGAGATCTGATACAAAGAGATGGCACAAAGAAGAAGAGATCTGATACAAAGAGATGGCACAAAGAGTCAATGAATGGAGGGCTAAAACAAAAAAGAGCGAAAGGTGCTCCTAAAGTCAACTAATGTGCAAAAGCACAACAACTCAACCACCACCACCACCCCCACCACCCTACAACAGCCCCCACCACCCTACAACAACCACCATCACCACCCTACAACAGCCACCACCACCCTACAACAACCACCACCACCCTACAACAGCCACCACCACCCTGCAACAGCCACCACCACCCTACAACAGCCACCACCACCCTACAACAGCCACCACCACCCTGCAACAGCCACCACCACCACCCTACAACAGCCACCACCACCCTACAACAGCCACCACCACCACCCTACAACAACAGCCACCACCACCCTACAACAGCCACCACCACCCTACAACAGCCACCACCACCCTACAACAGCCACCACCACCCTACAACAGCCACCACCACCCTACAACAGCCACCACCACCACCCTACAACAGCCACCACCACCACCCTACAACAGCCACCACCACCCTGCAACAGCCACCACCACCCTGCAACAACCACCACCACCCTACAACAGCCACCACCACCACCACCACCACCCTACAACAGCCACCACCACCACCCTACAACAACAACCACCACGACCCTACAACAACCACCATCACCCTACAACAACCACCATCACCACCCTACAACCACCACCACCACCACCCTACAACAACAACTACCATTACCATCACTAAGAAGAAGACTAGAAAAAGCAAAACAGAGAATTGAAAAAAATAATAAATAGTGCATTATGCGCTACATAATTGAGAGGAGGAAGATGAAGATGGAGAGGTGCTTCTAAGGAATCCTGGTGGTATGGTTGATGGGGTGGTTGGTGGTGTGGTTGATTGGCGATTGGTTGATGGTGTGGTTGATTGGTGATTGGTTGATGGTGTGGTTGGTGGTGTGGTTGATTGGTGATTGGTTGATGGTGTGGTTGGTGGTGTCAACCACAACAAAGATACAACACCCAAAACAGCAGCAACAAAAACAATGACAGCAACAACAACACCAACAAACCACAACAAAACACCACAATAGTAACAAAAAACCAAAACAACAGCAACAACAAAACACAACAACAACAAAAAACCACAACAAAAACAGCAACAACAACAACAAACCACAACAAAAGCAGCAACAACAACATCAACAACAACAACAACAACAACAAACCACAACAAAAACAGCAACAACATCAACAACCACAACAACACCTGATCAATGCTTCAGCTTCTCCAGCCTCTTCAACAGTCGCTCCTTCTCCATCTCCACGGCATCCTTCTCCATCCTCAGACTCCTCACCTGATGCATGCATGGGTGAGTGCATGGATGAGTAAATGAACGAATGCATGGATGCACGGATAGATGAATGGATGCATGCATGGATGAATGGCTAGGTGGATCTAATATAAGCCACTTTATCCACTCACCCACCTCTTCATTGCTATGCCATCTTTGTCAACTCAACAATCCACCCCTCCATCCCTCCTACCCCCCTCCTCCTCCTCAAACTTTTCAACCCCTTCACCCAACCCCCTTTCCACCCTTCACCCCAACCCCCCATTTCCCCCTTTTTCCCAACCCCCACCCCCAAAAACCTCTTTTTGTAGCGCCCTCTTTTCCGCCTTGACCTCCTCCTCTCCCTTCTCCGCAGCGTCCACCGAACTCTTGTACCGCTTCACCTGCTTCTCCAGCCTCGCCACCTGTGGTGGTGGTGGTGGATGGATGGATGGTGGATGAATGGAGAATGGGGGATGTATTGGTGAATGCATGAACGCATGGTGAGTAGAGGCATGCATGCATGGTGGGTAGATGTATGCATGCGTGGTGGGTAGATGCGTGCATGCATGGTGGGTAGAGGCATGCACGCCAACAACAACAACAACAACACCAATAACAACAACACAACAACACCACCAACAACGCCACAACACCAAAACAACAACACCAATAACAACAACACCACAACAGCAACACCCCCACAAACAACACCAACACCACCACAACAACGACACCAACAAAAAGAACACCACAACACCACAACAACACCAACAACAAAAACAACACCACAACAACACCAACAACAACCACAACAACATCAACAAAAACAACTCACGGTTTCTTCCAGACTGACCACCTCCTGCTTGGCCTGCTTCATCTTGAAACGGTAGTCATCAACCTGCCTCGTCAACTCGCCTGGGTGTTGAGGTTGGTATGTTGACGTTGTTGTTGGTGTTGGTGTGTTGATGTTGTTGTTGTTGTGTTGACGTTGGTATGTTGACGTTGTTGTATTTGGTGTGTCGTTGTTGTTGGTGTGTTGATGTTGTTGTTGATGTGTTGATGTTGTTGTTGATGTTGTTGTTGATGTGTTGATGTTGTTGTTGAGGTGTTGATGTTGTTGACGATGGCTTGATGTTGTTGTTGTTGATGTTGTTGTTGTTGATGTGTTGATGTTGTTGTTGTTGGTGTGTTGATTCTGCTGTTGGTACTTCTAATGTTTTTGTTGGTGGTGTTGTTGTGCTGGTGGTATTATATTTGTCGTTATAATGACGTGGTGTGACATCGGTTCAGTGGTGTCGTATTGATGATGATTCATGTCGTGTTGTGGTGTAGCGATAGTAGAAGTGGTTCAATGACGTCATAATTCGGTATGACGACACTGACAACAAACACACACAAGAGCCATGCAACATACTCTCGAGTGGATTGTTGCTGGTGTTGTTTTTGATGACGTTGTTGTTGTTGTTGATGACCCGTGAGGGGGTTGGACTATGAGATGGTTTCCTGTTCTTCTCTGCGTCCAACTCACTCTTCAACTTCCGGATCTGTGGAGGTAGTGCCATTAGTGGCAGTGGTAGTAATAGTAGTAATGGCTCACACACACACACATACACACACACACACACACACACACACACACACACACACACACACACACACACACACACACACACACACACACACACACACACACACACACACACACACACACACACACACACACACACACACACACACACACACACACACACACACACACACACACACACACACACACACACACACACACACACACACACACACACACACACACACACACACACACACACACACACACACACACACACACACACACACACACACACACACACACACACACAAGATCACACACCAGTTTGTCTCTGGCTTTTATCTCTTCATCCATGCGTAGTATTCGTTGATCTGATGTGCATTTGTGAAGCGCTCAACAAACTGGACTACAAAGCTGAACCCGCTCAATCATTCTTTCACTCCAACAACCTTTCCACTCATTCAGTCACTTCTTTATCCATCCCTCCATCTATCTATCCGTTCATCCATCCATCCATTTATCCATCTATTCATCCATCCATCTATTCATCCATTTGTCTATTCAACCATTCCTTCCTCCATCCATCTATTCATCCATCCCTCTATCCATCTAGCTATTCATTCAGTCATCCTACATTCCTCCAACTCCCCCACTGCTGCCATCAATCTCACCACCACCACCACCCCTTCCCCCACCACTCCCACCACCGCCACCACCTCACCACCCCTCCCGCTACTTCCACCACCACTCCCACCATTGCCACCCCTTTCACCCCCACCACCCTTACCACCACCACTGTCACCACTGTCACCACCACCACCACCACCACCACCACCACCACCACCACCACCACCACCACCACCACCACCACCACCACCAACTCACCCATAGTACCACTAAACTCTTCCAAAATGGCCAAAGCTTCCGGTGAAACTAAAGCACTTTTTTTGTTGCCTCCACCACCCCCTCCCCCTCCTATTCCCCCTCCTTCTCCACCCCCTCCCCCTCCTCCTTCCTCCTCATCGCTCACATCATCTGATATGAACACTAAGCCATGCTCCTGAGGATGATGATGATGATGATGATGCTGATGATGGTGATGATGATGATGATGATTATGATGGTGGTGGTGATGATGATGATGATGATGGTGATGATGATGATGATGATGATGATGATGATGATGATGAAAATGATGATGTTGATGAAGATAACGATGAAAAAATCAACGACAACAACATCATCAACATCAACAACACCAGCAAAAATAACATAAAAAAACACTAACAACATCATCAACACCAACAACAACGTAATCATCAACACGAACAACACCAACAAAAACACGAACAACACCAACAACACCAACCACAACACCAACACCAACAACCACAACAACAACACCAACAACAACACCTTGATGAGGGCGTCTTTTTGTTGTAGTTGTTGCAGAAGTTTTGATGACTTCAACTCTAACTTCTCATTCTTCTTCTTCTCCTGCTCCAGCTCCTGATTCATGGTGGTGATGATGATGATGATGATGATGATGATGATGATGATGATGATGATGATGATGATGATGGTGATGATGATGAGGGTGATGATGGTGGTGATGATGATGATGATGATGATGATGATGATGATGACGACATGTAGATGTGTTGACAAGACAACACCATGAGAGTGGTGGTGACAAGGACAGTTGTGTAAATACAACACCACGACTACACCATGGCACACCATGGCACACCATGACACACCACAACCACACCACGACACACCACAACCACACCATGACACACCATGACACACCACAACCACACCATGACACACCATGACACACCACAACCACACCATGACACACCACAACCACACCATGACACACCACAACCACACCATGACACACAACCACACCATGACACACCACAACACACCATGACCACATTATGACACACCAAACCATGACTACAACATCCATCATGACAAGACCTTCTTTTTGTGGTTGAGTCGGTGGTTGAGGTCAATGTTGTTCTCATTGAGGTCGTCGAGCTGGTCGAGCAGGTGGTCCAGACGACTCTTAAGACCCTGTTTCTCAATGTCCAGACGGGCGTTGTCCGACATGCTGTGTGAGTATTTCTCCTGTAGGTCTGACAACTCGCTCTGTGGGTGGATGGGTGGAGTGTGGGTGAGTGGGGTGTGGGTGGATGAATGGGTGAGTGGGTGAAGTGTGGGTGGATGGGTGAGTGGGTGAAATGTGGGTGGGGTATGGGTGAAATGATGGGTGGGGTATGAATGAGTGAGTAGGTGGGTGGGTGAGTGAGTGGTGATTGATTGGTGGCATAGGTTGGTGATTTGTTGTGGCTTGAGTGTTGGTATGAGTGGGGTGATTCGGTTGACCGGTGGAGTATGTTGTGGAGAATGTGGGGGAAAAAGAGGCTTAAAAATAGTGGGTGAAATGTGGTGTAAATGGGTGAGAAAAAAAAAAAAAAAATTATTTGAAAAAAAAAAAAACGTCACCAACAACCTTCAAATCATCCGCACTCGAGTTATCCTTGAACTTCCTTGTGTAGAGGCCTGAGGACTGAAGTGAATGATGAATGGATGGTTTGTGAAGTGAATGATGAATGGATAGTTTGTGAAGTGAACGATGAATGGATGGTTTGTGAAGTGAATGATGAATGGATGGTTTGTGAAGTGAATGATGAATGGATGGTTTGTGAAGTGAATGATGAATGGATGGTTTGTGAAGTGAATGATGAATGGATGGTTTGTGAAGTGAATGATGAATGGATGGTTTGTGAAGTGAACGATGAATGGATGGTTTGTGAAGTGAATGATGAATGGATGGTTTGTGAAGTGAATGATGAACAAGTAGAAGATGGAATGAATAATGGACGGATGGTTGCTCACGTAGGTGTGTAGTTTGTCGGTTGTTTTTTGGATTCTTTCTTTTTCCTGCTCCTGCAAATACAAATATGTTGAACCCATTAGTTGCACCTCGTTTATCAACAATAATTAAAACAAAAACAATAATCACCACCATCATAGTCATTCTCACAAACACTCAAAACCACCACCACACCACACCACTGACCTCAATTTGCTGCCTTTCCAGCTCCCTCATCCGGATCTCCCGAGCCTCAGCACGGGCAGCCCTCTTGGCCGCCAGCCTTGCCTCCGCCTTTCAATGGTTGTGATTTGGCCTTTCAAGCCCATTTGATTCATTTTAAAATGTTATTAATAAATTAAAGATATGAAAATTTATTGAAGTCATGTGATGAATGATGGAATTTTACGGAAAGGGTGTACAATGGGTGCGCAAACCTCTCTTGCCACCTCTGACAACGCCTCATTCTCGGCACTTTGTAGTCTGTGACTCGTCCTCCTACGGATCGAGGCGGACATTTTGCGAAAGGTAAAATGAGTGAAAATAAATTCTAAAAATCAAATCATTCACTCTCTATTTAATTTCAGCTTGTGAAGATTTTTTTATATTGTTTCAAGAGAGATGGCAACGTCCAAAGGACAGACAGTGAAACTTCAACGAAGAGTGGGTAAGTATACAAAGACACTAAATCGAAAAGTTTTTGAGCGAAGTATCGTGAATGAGGTAACCGATTCATTGATCAATGAAAAAAAAGTTAATTTATTAAATATCCGATGCCCTGAAGTTAAAATTTATTATTTTTTTAAATCAATTTAATATAGCATAAATTAAAAGTTTAAAGGTGTAACAAAAGGTATACAAATGTGAAATGTTTCATTATAATCAACGGTTAGCAATTGGCGAGTTCTTTAGAAAAAATAAGAAATAAAAAATAAGTGAAACTTTCGGAGCGCCAACAAAACAAAAATAAAAAGACAATAACATCACCAACAAACACCACCAAAACAAAAATAAAAAAACAATAACATCACCAACAACGCCACCAACCTAACACCACCAACAATAACAACACCACCAACGCCACCAACCCAACACCACCAACAAAAACAAAAACAACACCAACAACAACATCACCACCAACATTACACCACCAACAATAACACCACCAACAACAAAAACACCAACAATAAAAACGCCACCAACAATAACACCAAAAACGTAACACCACCAACAACGCCACCAACCACGCCAGCAGCAAAAACAATAACAACGCTACCAACAAAAACAATAACAACAATAACAACAAAAACAATAACAACAAAAACAATAACAACAAAAACAATAACAACAAAACAATAACAACACCGCCAACAATTGATTTCACTTTTAAGAGCCATTGTACCTGTGAATCGGATCGGTTTCCATGGAAACACGTGTTGCTAGACAACAAATGAGGATTTGGTAGTTTATTGATTGATTTTATTTATTTCATTTTGAACCAAAATTTGCGTGCGAAGTCGCTGGAAATTTTTTTGCATAGCCACAATGGCTAGAAGGCTGGTGTTGGAGGAGGTTTTTCTCGAAGAGATTGGTGGTGGTGGTGGCGGTGGTGGTGGTGGCGGTGGTGGTGGTGGTGGTGGTGGTGGTGGTGGTGGTGGTGGTGGTGGTGGTGGTGGTGGTGGTGGTGGCGGTGGTGGTGGCGGTGGTGGTGGCGGTGGTGGTGGTGGTGGTGGCGGTGGCGGTGGTGGTGGTGGTGGCGGTGGTGGTGGTGGCGGTAGTGGCGGCGGTGGTGGTGGTGGTGGCGGTGGTGGTGGTGGCGGTGGTAAAAAGATGAGTCAGAAAAGAAGGAGACGAAAAAAAGATGGAACTTCAGCGTTTTCGAAAATTTTTTCCAAGTTCGTGAGTTGTTCTTTGTGGTCTTTTGTTTCAAATTTTAGTCACAATTTCAAAAAAAAACCTTGAATCATCGACCATGGCGGAAGAGGAAAAGGTTGGGGTGAAGGGACGGAAGGGAGGTTGTTGAGGACCGGCACGTCAAGTGCAACCTTAAATGTTCGCCCGTCTCAGCTGCTTGCCTTGACGTTTTTTTATTATTATTATTATTATTATTATTATTATTATTATTATTTTTATTTTTATTATTATTATTATTATTATTATTATTATTATTATTATTATTATTATTATTATTATTATTATTATTATTATTATTATTATTATTATTATTATTATTATTATTATTTTTATTATTATTATTATTATTATTATTATTATTATTATTATTATTATTATTATTATTATTATTATTATTATTATTATTATTATTATTATTATTATTATTATTATTATTATTATTATTATTATTATTATTATTATTATTATTATTATTATCACAAGTGATAATGGAACAGGAGTCTTTTTGGACGCAAGATGAGGAGTTGTGAGGCCCCTGAACTTCCAGAAATGAAGTACGAAGGTAAGGAGGTATGCAATGATAACAGTATCTGAGATATGAGATTATATCTCGTAATATCATATCATATCATATCATATCATATCATATCATATAATATCATATCATATCATATCATATCATATCATATCATATCATATCATATCATATCATATCATATCATATCATATCATATCATATCATATCATATCATATCATATCATATCATATCATATCATATCATATCATATCATATCATATCATATCATATCATATCATATCATATCATATCATATCATATCATATCATATCATATCATATCATATCATATCCTATAATATCATATCATATCATATCGAGATATAGTGATATATACCGTATTATCTGGGGTATTAAATAAAATAATACCGCATTATCTGAGGTATAAGATATTATATAGTATTATCTGAGTGGAATTGTATTGTATTGTATTGCATTGTATTATATTGCATTGTATTGTATTGCATTGTATTGTATTGCATTGTATTGCATTGTATTGCATTGTATTGTATTGTATTGCATTGTATTGTATTGCATTGTATTGTATTGCATTGTATTGTATTGCATTGTATTGTATTGCATTGTATTGTATCTGAGATATGGTGAGATATACCATAGTATCTGATGTCAACTTGAGAACGGACGAAAGTCGTAGTTTTATTGTAAAAATTAAATAATAAGCGTTCTTGTTTTGTTATTCTAATCTAATCTAATCTAATCTAATCTAATCTAATCTAATCTAATCTAATCTAATCTAATCTAATCTAATCTAATCTAATCTAATCTAATCTAATCTAATCTAATCTAATCTAATCTAATCTAATCTAATCTAATCTAATCTAATCTAATCTAATCTAATCTAATCTAATCTAATCTAATCTAATCTAATCTAATCTAATCTAATCTAATCTAATCTAATCTAATCTAATCTAATCTAATCTAATCTAATCTAATCTAATCTAATCTAATCTAATCTAATCTAATCTAATCTAATCTAATCTAATCTAATCTAATCTAATCTAATCTAATCTAATCTAATCTAATCTAATCTAATCTAATCTAATCTAATCTAATCTAATCTAATCTAATCTAATCTAATCTAATCTAATCTAATCTAATCTAATCTAATCTAATCTAATCTAATCTAATCTAATCTAATCTAATCTAATCTAATCTAATCTAATCTAATCTAATCTAATCTAATCTAATCTAATCTAATCTAATCTAATCATTTTTAAATCGCCTTTCAGAATTTTGTTCGAAAGCGCTTTTTTTTTCTACTCCTTACAACCAATTTTGCGACTCCTCAAACCCAGCCAAAGCAGACGTAAAAGTCCGTACTGGAATTATAAGCAGGGATGTGCGTGAAATAATTAACGATGAAATTTATTTGGAGTTGACCGAGAGTGAAACAGTCAACCTGCTGGAGTTGAACTGTAGAAGTGTGGTGGCGGAGTTGGGCGGGGGGGAGGAGTTGAAGGAGGTGGAGGAGAGGAACGCCAGATACGCAGAGGTAACATTGCATCAACATTACGCCAAATTTGCATCAACATTACACCTACATTACGCCAACATCACGTCACCATTACGTCACCATGACGTCACCATTACGCCACCATTACTTCACCATTACGTCACCATTACGTCACCATTACGTCACCATTACGCCACCATTACGCCACCATCACGCCACCATTACGTCACCATTACGCCAAATTTACATCAACATTACGTCACCATTACGCCAACATTACGTCACCATTACGCCACCATTACGTCACCATTACGCCACCATTACGCCACCATTACGTCACCATTACGCCACCATTACGTCACCATTACGTCACCATTACGTCACCATTACGTCACCATTGCATATGAGACTCGAACCCGGTTCGGTGTTCAACCCTCAGAAGTTGCAGAGGAGGGCGCAGGTTGTTGGCATTAATATTTTATGTAATCAAAAGAATATTATTGGAAGATGTTCAACTGACTTATTAAATTGATTTCAATTTGTGACTAATTAATTTAAATTGTTATTAAATTTTTTAAAATTATTATTATTGATTAATTTTAAGTTATTATTATTATTATTATTAATTTCAAATTATTATTATTATTATTAATTTCAAATTATTATTATTAATTATTTTCAAATTATTATTATTAATTATTTTTAAATTATTATTATTATTAATTTCAAATTATTATTATTATTATTAATTTCAAATTATTATTATTAATTATTTTCAAATTATTATTATTAATTATTTTTAAATTGTGATTAATTTATTTTTAATTATTATTATCAACGGCGAAGCATTCCATTCAGAATGGAAAACTACGAGATATCATTCTTTTTTCCTACCCTCTCTCCCGCTACCTCTCCCTCTTGCCCGCTCCTCACCCACCCCTCACTCACCCTTCTCACTCACCCCTCTCTCACCCCTCTCACCCACCCCTTTCACCCCCCCTTTCACCTACCCCTCTCACCCACCCCTTCCACCCACCCCTCTCACCCACCCCTCTCTCACCCACCCCTTTCACCTACCCCCTTCTCACCCACCCCTCTCATTCTTCCACACCCCTTCCCACCCCTTTCTTCCATCCCTCTCACCCACCCCTTTCACCCACCCCTCTCTCCCTCTACCTCTCACTCTTGCACACCCCTCTCACCCAACACTCTCACCCACCCCTTTCACCCACCCCTCTCACCCACCCCTTTCACCCACCCCTCTCTCACCCACCCCTTTCACCCACCCCTCTCACCCACCCCTTTCACCCACCCCTCTCACCCACCCCTTTCACCCACCCCTTTCACCCACCCCTCTCACCCACCCCTTTCACCCACCCCTTTCACCCACCCCTTTCACCCACCCCTTTCACCCACCCCTTTCACCCACCCCTTTCACCCACCTCTTTCACCCCTTCTCTCACCCCCCCCTTTTACCCACTTTCACCTACCCCACCCTATCTCTCGCACTTATCCCTCCCCGCTTCTTCCCCTTCTACCTCTATCATCTCTTTTACTCCCTCCCCCTTCTGCCTACCCTCTTTTATCCCCCTTCTACCCTCCCCCCCTCCCTTCCCACTCCCTTCTACCCACCCCCTTCAAACCCACCCCCTTCTACCCACCCCCTTCTACCCACCCCCTTCTACCCACCCCCTTCAAACCCACCCCCTTCTACCCACCCCCTTCTACCCACCCCCTTCTACCCACCCCCTTCTACCCACCCCCTTCTACCCACCCCCTTCTACCCACCCCCTTCTACACACCCCCTTCTACCCACCCCCTTCTACCCACCCCCTTCTACCCACCCCCTTCTACACACCCCCTTCTACCCACCCCCTTCAAACCCACCCCCTTCTACCCACCCCCTTCTACCCACCCCCTTCTACCCACCCCCTTCAAACCCACCCCCTTCTACCCACCCCCTTCTACCCACCCCCTTCTACCCACCCTCTTCTACCCACCCCCTTCTACCCACCCCCTTC
>OX387260.1:789460-794460 GCA_947562095.1 Branchellion lobata
ATTGTCATGCATACGTCCTAACCAGAGCTTCTATTGCTGCTGAAGCAGCTATCAAGCGGCAGCAGCGTTGCCATGACAACCAACCACGTGATGAAACAAAATGGTGTCGTCTGCATCGCCTTCCATCCCAGGCAGCATGACATGTTTGTGTCTTTTCCATGGGTCATCCTTTTCCTTTCCATCAGTCCTCTTCTCTCTTCCTATCCTAACTCCTCCTAACTCCTCCTAACTCCTCCTAACTCCTCCTTACTCCTCCTTACTCCTCCTTACTCCTCCTAACTCCTCCTTACTCCTCCTAACTCCTCCTAACTCCTCCTAACTCCTCCTAACTCCTCCTAACTCCTCCTAACTCCTCCTAACTCCTCCTTACTCCTCCTAACTCCTCCTAACTCCTCCTTACTCCTCCTTACTCCTCCTAACTCCTCCTAACTCCTCCTTACTCCTCCTTACTCCTCCTAACTCCTCCTAACTCCTCCTAACTCCTCCTAACTCCTCCTTACTCCTCCTAACTCCTTCTAACTCCTCCTAACTCTTCCTAACTTCTCCTAACTCCTCCTTACTCCTCCTAACTCTTCCTAACTCCTCCTAACTCCTCTTAACACCTCCTAACTCCTCCTAACTCCTCCTTACTCCTCCTTACTCCTCCTTACTTCTCTCTTCCTATCCTAACTCCTCCTAACTCCTCCTAACTCCTCCTTACTCCTCCTTACTCCTCCTTACTCCTCCTAACTCCTCCTTACTCCTCCTAACTCCTCCTAACTCCTCCTAACTCCTCCTAACTCCTCCTAACTCCTCCTAACTCCTCCTTACTCCTCCTTACTCCTCCTAACTCCTCTTAACTCCTCCTTACTCCTCCTTACTCCTCCTAACTTCTCCTAACTCCTCCTAACTCCTCCTAACTCCTCCTAACTCCTCCTAACTCCTCCTTACTCCTCCTAAGTCCTCCTAACTCCTCCTAACTCCTCCTAACTCCTCCTAACTCCTCCTAACTCCTCCTCATCCTCCTCCGCCTCCTCCTCCTCCTCCTCCTCCTCCTCCTCCTCCTTCTCCTCCTCCTCCTCCTCCTCCTCCTCCTCCTCCTCCTCCTCCTCCTCCTCCTCTTCAGCTTCCTGGTAGCATGTGAGGATGGCAGCATTCACAGGTGCTCATGCCTCTCCAGCCACAAGAGCCTGCAGGCGTACAAACACCACTACGTACCTCCATTGTCTTATCAATAATAATAATAATTATTTTTCTTATTATTAATATTATGATTAATATTACAATTATAATAATAATAATTATCATTATTATTCCTATTATTATTACTATTATTATTATTATTTTTATTATTATTATTATTATTATTATTATTATTATTATTATTATTATTATTATTATTATTATTATTATTATTATTATTATTATTATTATTATCAATTTCATCATAATTATTCCATTAGGCTCCAGTCAACAGCCTTTTATGGAGCAATGAGGACGATGACGTGTTCGTGAGCGGCTCTTCTGATTGGTCGATTCTGCTTTGGCGCCAAAACTCCGACCAGCCAATCACGAAGCTGCAATATGGAAAGGTTCTAATTATAGAAAAAGATTATAAATTTTTCAAGCTTTGGAACAACACTTTTTGAGTTCTAAAATAATTTTTATGACGATTTATTTCGAATTTTAGTTAAATTTAATTTAATTTTTTAAATAAATTTTTTTTATTTCATTTTTCTGTCAATTTTGACCATTTTCAATAATTTTTAAAAATGAATATTTTAATTATTTTTATATTATTTTACTCATGTTATTTCGGAAACAGAAGATCTTCTTCTTCCGCCTTGTTTCCTTCCATTTTAAAAATACAACATCATTTCACCCAACAGCTTAAAATGATTTTTTTAAAATATTTTTAAAAATAAATTTAGCGCTTCATCACGTGCGCAGGAAGAGATACAAGGACTTCATTGGTTGAGGGGGGTGGATGCCTTTGTCGCCATTTCCTCTTCTTCCGTTCATCTGTGGAACCTGCAACAGGACTTGTTGGTGGTGTGGTGGTGGTGGTGGGGGTGGTGTGGTGATAGTGGTGTGGTGGTGTGGTGGTGTGGGGTTGTGTGTGGTGTGGTGATGTTGGTGGGGGTGGTGTGGTGGTGATGGTGTAAGGATGGTGGGGTGGAGGGGGAAGTGTGGTTGTGATGGTGATGTGGTGGTGGTGTGAAGGTGGTGTGGTTTCATAGTGGTGCGTGTGGTTTTATGGTGGTGTGTGGTTCCCTGCTAGAGTGGGGGTATGGGGGATTTCATGGTGGGGTGAAGGTGTGGGTGATTTGGGGTTATTTTTGTGGTAGAGTTGTGGTAGAGTTGTGGTGAATGAATGGTCATGGATGTGGTGCCGTGTCTAACATTAATATAAAAACAATAAAATAAAATAATAATAATAATAATAATAATAATAAAATTATTATTTTTATTATTATTATTATTATTATTATTATTATTATTATTATTATTATTATTATTATTATTATTATTATTATTATTATTATTATTATTATTATTATATAAATATAAATAAAAATAAAATATAAAAATAACAATAAAATAAATAAAAGTATAGTAAAAAAATTATTATTATTATTATTACTCTCATTTCTTTCATCGCCCACAGTCTCAAGCCGATGTTTGAGTTGAAAAGCGAAGATACGATCACGTGCAGTTGCTTCAGCGCCACAAACGCCTGTTTGATGGTGGCGGGAACAGGAGGAAGAGTGGTTTATCTAAAGGTCACAATGTGAACTCATCTGGAATATAAATTTTTTAATAGTTTTTCTTGAAGCGAATCTAGACAAACGCTGGAAATGGCACAAAACATGCTGAAAAATTAAAATGAAAGAAAAAAAAATAAAATCAACAATGACTGAATTTCGTATGAATTTCAAAATCGATTTTCGTTGGTTCATGAAGATTGAAAGTGAGTTTTTTGAATATTATTTCGAATTTAAAATGTTTGGTTTCATAGATATTGGTGTTGGAAGGTGTTTCAAAACTAATTTTTTTCAAAATTGAAAACTTCAATGACCACTAACATTCTCTATCTGCTGAAAAGTTAATTTTTTGTCTCAAACAATACATTTTTATTAGTAAAAACTTACAATAATTTTTTTTTAAATTTCATAAAAAAAAACTAGTGTTGTTTGAATGCTGACTAATTTCGAATAAACAGGGTTGACAATTGCTCATCCCTGTTTATTAATCGCATTCTTATATGATCGGATGTAGGTGGTTCTTAGTCACACTTTCCATATTTGGTCATAGCGTTCACATTAAATTCGTTGTCAAAGCAGTCTTCCAGCAAGTTCTTCAAAATGTCTATGTCCGGCATCAACGTAGAGAGTAAAGTGGTGGAGGAGTATGAGAAGTTAAAGTTAGGAAAGTCGTCACTTTATATGCAATTGAAAATCGTCGACAAAAAAATGATTTGTATCGAAAAAGTCGACTCAGCGCGGCCTGGGAACTCTCCAGACCACAGGAAGAAGACCTACGAACAGTTCACTTCCCAACTGCCGGCGGACGACTGTCGCTACGTGGTGTACGACTACCAGTTCAAAACGAACAATGGCGAAAGAACCAATCTTATCTTCATCGTGTGGTGAGTTTTTCACTCATTTGTTCATATTTGTAAAAATATTTGATTTTTTAAACTAAAATTTATTATTACTTTATTTGTTTTTTAATTATTAAATATGGCTAAGTTCAATGCGGAAATGCGTCAAGCGGCAATTATGTCACCATTAGGTCAGTATATCCGCTTCGCAAATTGCTCTTTCAGCAGACGGTTTTGTGCGGACATAAAATTTAATAAAAATTTATTTCGTGATATTTTTTCAAATACATTCAAGCCATTTCTTTTTTTTTCCCATTTTTTTCAAATTCTGTTTCCACACAATGTTGATGGTTAAAAGCGGTTTCAATCTTTCGTATTTCAAAATTTTTTTTACCACTGTCATCAACTCTAACTAAATTTAAATTTCCGATATCCAATGAATCACCAGCTTCAATCTAATTTAATTAACTCTTCAAGTTTTCATTTAATTACTATAATTAAGCCCAATCAACTTAATAATATCTACAAATAAAGTTATTTTAAAGAATTCTTCAGATCAACTTTACAATGTAATACAGTACAAAAACGAATATTATTATAGTGGCATTAACCCCGTGCAACTTTCTATCCGTCTTACCCAGGTGTCCCGAAATAGCCTCAGTCCAGGCGAAGATGTTGTATGCGTCGAGCAAGGATGCTGTCAAGAAGAAGTTGAATGGCATTGGCTTTGAGTTTCAGGCCTCGGAACTGAGTGACATCTGCTACCAGGATGTGCTCGACAAGATGATCAGCAAATGCAACTGATGAACCACTGTTGGCTACAGAGACTATTGAGTGCATGAAGGAGGCTGAGGTGGAAGGGGAGGAAGAAACATTTTTATGGTTGTAGTTCAGGGAGGAAAGGATGGGTGGTTGTAGTGGGGAGGAAGAAGAGGAAGATGAGGAAGAAGAGGAAGAAGAGGAAGAAGATGGTCATAACTCAGCAGACTGCTGTTCATAAACTCGTTACGGAAATGATAATTCAATGGCTTATTTATTATTAATCAAATACTTTCCACCTGTATGTCCACCTTTGCATTCATTCAATTCACCCTGTGCATTCGTTATGCTTCAATAACTGCAATAATAATAATAATAATAATAATAATAATAATAGAAATAATAATAATAATAATAGAAAAAAAAAAATAATAATGTTTACGGTTAATAATTACGATAATACTATATATACATAATAATAAGCGTATGGTCGATCGCTGTATACTTATTACGATGTCCTGCCATCCCTATCCTTTCGTTTAATTAAATTCAGCGCTGAATAAATTATCGTTTCATGCTTACGTCATAAAAGTTATTTTGCGCCAATCATGCTTCGATTGCACCTTTGTACGTTAGTGATCATTCCAATAAATGGACC
>OX387260.1:811960-819959 GCA_947562095.1 Branchellion lobata
GGGTGGGGGGTTGGTGGGTGGGAAGTTGGTGGGGTGGGGGGTTGGTGGGTGGGAAGTTGGTGGGTAGGAGGTTGGTGGGTGAGAAGTTGGTGGGTGGGAGGGGGGAGGGGAGGAGGAGTTGGTGGTGAAAGAAAAAAGGGAAGAAGAAAAAGAAGAAGAAGAAGGAGAAGAAGAAAGAGAAGAAGAAGACAGACGAAAAGAAGGAGTAAAGAAGACGGGATGAATAATGCAAAAAGAAAAAATTATAACAAAACGAGAAACCAGACAACAACAACAAACATAACAACAACAACAACAACAACAACAGCTACAAAAACAAAAACAAAACCTAATCATGTCAAAGGCTCTGACGGTTCCATCGAGTGATGACGTCACCAAGAACTTGCCGTTGGTGTTGAATTTGATGCCTGTGTTGTTGTTGTTGTTGTGTTGTTGAATATGATGCCTATGTTGTTGTTGTTTGTGTTGTTGTTGTTGTTTGTGTTGTGTTGATGTTTTTATGTTGTGTTATCTTGTTGGGTTGGTGTTGTTATTTAATTGTGGTTAGTAGTTGATAATGGATGGATGGATGATGGATGGATGGATGGATGGATGGATGGATGGATGGATGGATGATGGATGGATGATGGATGGATGGATGGATGGATGGATGATGGATGGATGGATGGATGGATGGATGGATGAATGGATGGATAGATGGATGGATGGATGGATAGATGATGGATGGATGGATGGGTAATGGATGGATGGATGATGGATGGATGGATGGATGGATGGATGGATGGATGGATGGATAGATGGATGGATGGACGGAGACCAGTGATGGAGGATGAGTGTTGGTTGAATGTGATGAAACACTGGCCACTGCTGCTGTCCCACACCTTGACCTGGGTGGGTGGATGGATGGATGATGGATGGATGGATGGATGGATGGATGGATGGATGGATGGATGGATGGATAGATAAAAAAATAAATGGATGGATGATGATGGATGGATAGATGAATGGGTGGATGGATGGATAAAGTGATAAATAGATGGATGGGTGGATAAAGAGATAAATGGATGGATGGATGGATTGATGGATAAGGAGATAAATGGATGGATGGATGGATAAAGAGATAAATAGATGGATGGATGGATAGAGATAAATGGATGGATGGATGGATAAAGAGATAAATGGATGGATGGATGGATAAAGTGATAAATAGATGGATGGATGGATAAAGAGATAAATGGATGGATGGATGGATAAAGAGATAAATAGATGGATGGATGGATAAAGTGATAAATAGATGGATGGATGGATAAAGAGATAAATGGATGGATGGATGGATAAAGAGATAAATGGATGACCTTAGAATCTTCTCCTCCAGTAGCAATATGTCTGCCATCCCTGGAGTAATCCAAACAGTTGGATACACCAAAGTGCCCTGGATGGATGGAAGGATGGATGGATGGAAGGATGGATGGAGGGATGGAAGGATGGAGAGATGGAGGGATGAATGGAGGGATGGATGGATGGAGGGGTGGATGGAGGGATGGATGGATGGAGGGATAGATGGAGGAATGGATGGATGGAAAGATGGATGGAAGGATGGAGGGATGGATGAATAAAGAAACGGATGTAGAAATAGATGAGAGACTAAATGAATAGATAGATAGAAAGATGGATGACTAGATAATTGTATGGATGAATGGAAGGATAAATGGATGAATAAATAAAAAGATGAACGAAAGAATGGATGAATGAATGGAGGAATGGATGAATAAATGAATGAACGGATGAATGAATGAACGGATGAATGAAAGATGGATGAAAGGATGGATGAATGTATGAATGAAAGATGGATGAATGGATGATGAAAGGATGGATGAAAGGATGGATGAATGGATAAATGGATGGGAAGATGGATGAGACCTTGTTGCTTGAGGACGTAGCACTGTGAGTGCCACTCCCACACCAGCAGCTGGCCCAATGAGGGCACTCCCAGCGCCAGCCAATCCCCTGAGTGGTCGAAGCGCACTGTTCTTATTGGCTGCTCTGAAATGCTGTAGTGTGATTGGTTGGTTTGAAATGCTGTGGTGTGATTGGTTGGTTTGAAATGCTGTGCTGTGGTTGGTCATTTGAATCGTTAAGCTATGAAATAAATATGCTATGCAAAAAAATAATAAAATATTTTTTTTTTAATTTAAACGAAGAAAAAAGTCAAAACTAAAACACATAAAAATATTTTTTTAATAATTAAAAAAATATAAAAAAACTAAAAAAACGAAAAAAAAATTTGTCGGCATAAAAGGATGCACAACCTGAGGGAGTGAATGAGAGTGAAAGAGGGCATCTCATGGAGGTAGAAACTTCCGTTTTCAAATGACGTCACGAGAAGTTGTTTATGTTTGTGGAAGTCACATGAGGTCATCTTGATGATGCTGCTTTTGTTGTTTTGGTCAGCGTTGTTGTTGTTTGTGTTGATTTTGTTGTCGTTGTTGAGTAGTTGTCGGTAACTGAATCTGTGATGATGATAAGTTTGAAAAAATAAAAAATAAATAAATAAATAAAATGAACAACGTCAACAACAACAATAACAAAACCAACTTTGAGGTTCTCTTGTATCTCACGCTGTTTGGTAATTCTTCATCCAACGCCATTTTCTTCTTCTTCTTCCTCATCACCGCATCTCCATCACTATCTTCCTCATCTTCATCCTCTTCCTCTTCCTCATTCATCATCATCTTCATCTTCTCAGCCACATCTTTTCTTTTTCCTCTCTTCAATCCATCCAGTCTCGTGTCACATGACCAAATCATCAACTCTCCCATCTCACTCAAGCCCAGCACCTGGTGATGATGATGATGACGACGACTCACCACGCACACACACACACACACATACACACACACACACACACACACACACACACACACGCACACACACACACACACACACACACACACACACACACACACACACACACACACACACACACACACACACACACACACACACACTAACACACTAACACACTAACACAAAAAACTAACACACACACACACACACACACACACACACACACACACACACACACACACACACACACGCACACACACACACACACACACACACACACACACACACACACACGCACACACACACACACACGCACACACACACACACACACACACACACTCCACCAACGTCTAGAGAGTTATCCAGCAAAAAGCAGCCAATCACGGAGTCTTTCAACCCACAGAGCACACGCGACTGGAGGTTTAGGAACATTTCACAACCAATCACATAGCAGTTCTGGTCTTGACTACCAGCGCAGATGACTCTGCGAAAAATGATGATGGTGTTACTAAAGAACCACCAGCTCACCCCTTCAAACCCCCAATAAACTCCCCTAACCATTCAACCACCAACCCCCCCTCCCCCCCGATTAACTAACAATGAACCTTTTTCCCCTCCCCCTCTTACCCCCTCCCCCCCCCAATGAACCCTCCCCCTCTCCCCCCCCCAATGAACTCTCCTCTTCCTACCCCTCCAATGAACCCTCCCCCTCTCCCCCCCCAATGAACTCTCCCCTTCCTCCCCCCCTCAATGAACTCTCTCCCCCTCCTCCCCCCCCCCCCTAATGAACCCTCTCCTCCCCCCACCGGGAGTCGGAGGACCAATGGAGGGTGGTGGTGAGATGGTGCATGAGGCAGAAGCGCTTGTCTACCACAAAGGGATTCACCTCCGGGTGGTGGCCCGGACTGTGGTACAACACCACACTCCGGTCCAGCGCCACTGCAAAACGCCTGTGGTGGCGGTATTATTATGAGTGCTTCTACTACTACTACTACTAACACTACTACTAACACTACTACTACTACTACTACTACTACTACTACTACTACTACTACTAACACTACTAACACTACTACTACTACTACTACTACTACTACTACTACTACTACTACTACTACTACTACTACTACTACTACTACTACTACTACTACTACTACTACTACTACTACTACTACTACTACTACTACTACTACTACTACTACTACTACTACTACTACTACTACTACTACTACTACTACTACTACTACTACTACTACTACTACTACTACTACTACTACTACTACTACTACTACTACTACTACTACTACTACTACTACTACTACTACTACTACTACTACTACTACTACTACTACTACTACTACTACTACTACTACAACCTTCCATCAGGACTGAAAGCCACAGTTTTGACGGCTCGTTTGAAGTTGTGCTGGTGAATGCAAGAGTGTGTGTGCAAGCTGATGAACTGGGCGTTCCCAGCTGGGAGGGAGGGTGGAATGGTGGAGGGAGAGAGGGTGGTGGAAGGAAGGTGGGGTGGTGAAGGGAGAGATAAGTGGTGATATGAAGATAAGGGGTATAGGGGTGATATGGGTATAGGGGGATTAGTTTTGATGGCGCCCTTCTTTTCATCCACCACTCCTCCCCTCTCATTCACCACCCCCCTTCCCTCTTATTCACCCCCCCCCCCTTCCCTCTTATTCACCTCTCCTCCCCTCTCATTCTTCCCCCCTCTCCTCCTCCTTCATCCACCACTCCTCCCCACCTTCATCCACCACGAGGAGCATGGAGTTGTCAGGGGAGATCGCCATGGTGACCACGTTGTAGGAGCTGGCACAAGAAAGCGTCTGTAGTCTGTTGCTATGGGAACAAGTAAAGTGGGGAGTGAAAAGATGAAAATGAGGAAGGTGTGGATGAAGAAAATGACACCATTACATAATTATCAACTTAAAATTAGAACCAGCACCACACGCGCACAACCATGGAATCATCACCACCAACATGAAATCACCATCACCACCATAGAATTACCACCACCATCACCATAGAATCACCACCACCACCATAGAATCACCACCACCATGGAATCACCACTGCCAACACAACAGAAGCACCCACTTGGCCAGATCGAAGATGGAGACCCTGTTGGAGACGGGACTGAAGAGACTGCAATTGTCGCTGCTGAAAATGACATTGCCATCGTTGTAGGCCCGTCCAATTAGACTCGAAAACTGAAATGCAAAAGTTACTCGTTGGGGAAAAACTTATCAAAAAAACAGGGAGCTAATGCGATCTGATAACAAATTTGCAGAGCATGCACCGATTGCATCCTGTTTAAAAATAAATATTTTAAAAAGATATAACAAGAATGGATGAAAAACTAAAATATAAAAACACCTGATAGTTTAAAGACATTTTATACTACAAGCCAGGGCACGAGGGATACTAAAAACCCATGCTGAAACTAAACAGTCTTTAAAGGTATCACTAAAGCTACAGTTTAATGATGCTTTTTTTCAAAACTACTTTATTTATTTGATTGATTTATTATTTTTTTTATAGAAATGTTTGAAAGTTTTTTTTTCCACTTTTCAACATTTTGATTCGGATACTTTGCATCAAACAATTTTTTTTAATTTTGCAGATTTAAAAAATCATTGACCAACACAAATATTATCTGAAAATCCTTGTAAAATAAATCCAATTTATTATTTCAAAATGAAAATGTTTTTTTCGATTTGAGATAAACTTCAATTAAAATAAATAATAAAAAAATTACTGGTTGTACCACACGGATGGATACATAAACATTGGACTTTTGAAATAGAGAGATTCCAACTTGACTTTTTTTTCGCTCTTTTCATTATGCTTTGAGATTTTCATTATGCCTTTATTAAGATAAAACATTTTAAAATCAATTAAATTTTAGCAGCATGCAATTTTTTAGTTTTTCTATTATTTTCCAACTACCCAGTCATTGAAACATTTTTACATTTTAAGTGAATGTGGTTGACTTCAAAAGCATAATGAAGCTTTCTTCTTTGAAGAAGTTTATCTTGATTCTGGTCATTGTGATAATTGTTCTTGTTGCGATCCAAAACAGATTTTATACCCTCAAAGATGACCAACAATTCTCGAAGGACGCCTACGTAATCACGAAGACAAAAACGGTCGAGGAGATTTACAAGACGCTCATAGACCTGCACGATGAGGACGGTAGCTCACAGGAGTTGATAACAGGCGAGCACCAGGACTTGTATTCCTTCCCTGAGGAGGTACGACGAAGGCACATCGCCATAGGTGGAGGCATAACCTCAAAGGGCATTGAGAGGATCAGGGCCGGCAGCATGAACAGCAAGTTCGCATTTTTTGTCGACTTTTTGCCTTCCTTCTGCAGTACAGCGTCTGCAGACTTTTTCTACAACTTCTACTTCGCCTACGACATCAACGACAAGACCTTCAACCAACGCAAACTCCTCCAGCAGTTTAGGGACAAGTTTCTTTCTCACTTCCACAGCCCCTCTTGTGGTCACCTCCAGCTGTCCCTTCACCTCGTGCGGTGTTCCCACAGCAGGAAGCCTGCATGGGCTCAGAACGACGCGATGATGGAGGCGTACCTCGATGGCAATGAATATTTCTACCGCATCAACGACGACACCAGAATGAAAACTCCAAACTGGACCCACATGTTCATCAGACGCCTCTCTGAGTTCAATCCTCCCAATGTTGGAGTCGTTGGACCGAATCACTATGGCGGCAACCTTGAGATTTTGACCTATGACTTTGTCCATCGTAGTCACGTCGACATCTTCGGCTTCTACTACCCTCGCATCTTCACCGACTGGTGGGCAGACGACTGGATCACAAGGGTGTACCAGCCACACCACATGGCCAAGTTACGCAACGTCAGTCTGAGCCATACTCAGTCGCTTGGCAGACGATATAACCCTGACTACCACTTGAAAGACCATGTTTCCAATGAAATATCCATTGACCAGGTCACTCTGAAAAGGTTGGTGGTGGTGGTGGTGGTGGTGGTGGTGGTGGTGGTGGTGTTGTTGGTGGTGGTGGTGGTGGTGGTGGTGGTGGTGGTGGGGGTGGTGGTGGTGTTGTTGGTGGGGGTGGTGGTGGTGGTGTTGGTGGTGTTGTTGGTGGGGGTGGTGTTGATGGTGTTGGTGGTGTTGTTGGTGGTGGTGGTGTTGTTGGTGGTGGTGGTGTTGTTGGGGGTGGTGGTGTTGGTGTTGTTGTTGTTAGTGATGTTTGTGGTAGTTTTGTTGTTGTTGGAGTTGGCTGATTGCTCATGATTTCATGGAATTCTCATTTCTCACTTTTTCTTCCTCCTTCTTCTTCCCCTTCTCCTCCTCCTCCTCCTCCCCCTCCTCCTCCTCCTCCTTCTCCTCCTCCTCCTCCTTCTCCTCCTCCTCCTCCTCCTCCTTTCCCTCCTCTTCTTCCTATTTTTTCTCTTCCTCCTACTCCTCCTCCTTCTCCTCTTCCTCCTCCTCTTTCTCCTCCTCCTCCTTCTCCTCCTTCTCCTCCTCCTCCTCCTCCTCCTCCTCCTCCTCCTCCTCCTCCTCCTCCTCCTCTTCCTCCTCCTTCTCTTTTTCAGCTACATCAAGGCAAGAATGAATGCCATGACACAACCACCACGGTGGAAGGTCAAGAAAGTCATTTCGATGTCATTGTACGGGGACGACATCGACTTACATATGGGTGTCATCCGGTGTGCACAACTTCGACTTGTGCACTTCCCCGACTGGACCCTCCGTGTGTATACTGCTCCCAGGAACTCCTCTGCTGCTGCTGCTGCTGCTGCTGCTGCTGCTGCTGCTGCTGCTACTACTACTACTACTACTACTACTACTACTAATAATAATAATAATAATAATAATAACAATAATAATACTAATACTCACAATAGAGGTGGAGATCTGATGATGTCATTGATCATGGAACAACTCAAACGCGCCTCAAAACTCATACAGCGCTATCTTTTTGAAAATAATAACGATAATAATATCAATAACAACAACAATAATAATAATGAGAATAATAATAATAATAATAATAATAATATTAATAATAATAATACCAATAATAATAATAATAACAATAATAGAATGGCGATGTTGTACAACAATATAAAAGAATTTTTTGCTG
>OX387260.1:825159-835159 GCA_947562095.1 Branchellion lobata
TAATCCAATCCAAATCCCCTTAATCTAATCCAATCCTTCTTAATCTAATCTAATCGTAATTACTTTAAGTTAAACGTATATCACTAGCTCCAAACCATTCTTTCTCGTCTTATTCACTTGTTGCTTCCTCCAAGAATCGAATCACAAACCTCACGTTCGACTGCGGCAACACCCCGCGGGACTTACCTCTAGACCAACTCGACAGAAGGCAATGGTTGTGAGCGCCTTCAAGCAGACCCACCTATTCCGTACGAATGTTTCGATGAAGTGAGATGAAACTTTTTAATCGGAATAACAGTGAAATTATTCAAAAGATTTTAATTAAATAAAATAAAAATTTACTAATTAATTTAAGTGGCGTTTTAATTGAACGAAAACTCGTCTGTTTATTCCGAACTGAACTACAAAGACTTATGGGACAAAAATTCGAAAGTATCAAGACAACCCCCCATCACTATGACAACCAAACAACAACTCACCATAGCAACCACACAACCTCCCAACTCACCATAGCAACCACACAACCTCCCAACTCACCATAGCAACCACACAACCTCCCAACTCACCATAGCAACCACACAACCTCCCAACTCACCATAGCAACCACACAACCTCCCAACTCACCATAGCAACCACACAACCTCCCAACTCACCATAGCAACCACACAACCTCCCAACTCACCATAGCAACCACACAACCTCCCAACTCACCATAGCAACCATAAAACCTCCTAACTCACCATAGCAACCACACAAGCCCCCAACTCACCATAGCAACCACACAACCTCCCAATTCACCATAGCAACCACACAACCTCCCAATTCACCATAGCAACCATAAAACCTCCTAACTCACCATAGCAACCACACTACCCCCCAATTCATCATAGCAACCATAAAACCTCCCAACTCACCATAGCAACCATACAAGCACTGTTATTCCATCAACGCAAATACCACAATACACCATCGCAACCAGCAAAATAACAGCATTCACAACTACAACTGCCACAACGACCACTACAGCCACAACGACCACTACAGCCACAACAACCACTACAGCCACAACAACCACTACAGCCACAACAACCACTACAGCCACAACAACCACTACAGCCACAACCATTACTGCCACTACTGCCGTCACTACTTGAACTCCCACACAACCACTACCACTACAAACCACTCCGCGACCACAACCACATTACAAACACATACACACTACAACCACACCTTCAGCCACACAAACAGCAATCGTTTACACCACAGCCACACACTACGGCCACACACCACATCACTCGTCAGTGAACTCAAAAGGTTCAGGAGGTGATGGTTCTTCCTCCTTAGCCACCACCCCGCCCGCTGGCAGTGGCACCACCACCACCTCCTCCTCCCCCGGCTTCAAGTCCTTCACCACCACCACACCACCCACCCCCACATCCTTCATACCCACGTAACGACACCCCTTCGCCAGGGTGACCACCTTGAGCTGGTGGTGGTGGGTTGGTGGTGATTTTGGTGGTAGAGTGGATGAGGTAATAGAAGGGTTGTGATGGTGGTTGTGGCGTAGTTGTTGGTTGGTGGTAAAGTGGTAGAGTGGTTAGAAGGTGGTGGTGGTAGAGTGGTTAGAAGGTGGTGGTGGTAGAGTGGTTAGAAGGTGGTGGTGGTAGAGTGGTTAGAAGGTGGTGGTGGTAGAGTGGTTAGAAGGTGGTGGTGGTAGAGTGGTAAGGAGGTGGTGGTGGTAGAGTGGTTAGAAGGTAGCGGAGTTGTAATGATAGTTGGTGTTTAATGATGTTGGAGCTGATTGTGGTGGTGGTGTTGTTGTTGTTGTTGTTGTCGTTGTTGTTGTTGTTGTTGTTGTTGTTGTTGTTGTTGTTGTTGTTGTTGTTGTTGTTGTTGTTGTTGTTGTTGTCGTTAAAAAATACAATGTTAAATGAGGAAACAGCTGGAATGGTGGGATTGATAAGTTAGAAGAGTGAGGTGAAGTTGGGTATAATTGAAATGGTGGTGGTTGAAGCAGTGAGATGGTGGTGGATGAAGTGGTGAGATGGTGGTGGTTGGAGCGGTGAGATGGTGGTGGTTGAAGTGGTGAAATGGTGGTGGGTGAAGCGGTGAGATGGTGGTGGTGGTTGAAGCGGTGAAATGGTGGTGATTGGAGCGGTGAGATGGTGGTGGTTGGAGCGGTGAGATGGTGGTGGTTGGAGCGGTGAGATGGTGGTGGTTGAAGCGGTGAAATGGTGGTGGTTGAAGTGGTGAAATGGTGGTGGGTGAAGTGGTGAAATGGTGGTGGTTGAAGTGGTGAGATGGTGGTGGTTGAAGTGGTGAGATGGTGGTGGTGGTTGAAGTGGTGAGATGGTGGTGATCGAAGTGGTGAGATGGTGGTGGTTGAAGTGGTGAGATGGTGGTGGTTGAAGTGGTGAGTGGTGGTGGTTGGAGTGGTGAGATGGTGGTGGTGGTTGAAGTGGTGAGATGGTGGTGGTTGAAGTGGTGAGATGGTGGTGGTTGGAGTGATGAGATGGTGGTGGTGGTTGAAGTGGTGAGATGGGGTTTCGAACGGTGAGGCTATTAGTCGCACCTGGGGTTTCATCACTCGAGCAGGATTCGACAGCAATTCGAAATTAGGTTCTGGCTCTTTTTTCGTCTCTTCTTTTTTATCTTCTTCCGCTTTTGTATCTTTGGTGGCATCTTTGGCTGCTTCATCTTTTTTGTTTTCCTTCTTGCCTTCCTTTTTGTCTTCTTTTTTGTCTTCTTTCTTGTCCTCCTTCTTGTCCTCCTTCTTGTCTGTTTCTTTATTGTTTGTCTTTTGTTCCGGTTCGTCCTGCGAGTGTCAACAAAGAGGTGTGAGTTTTCCTCACCAGACAACGAAATATCATTCGACAACACATCACACACCACACCACACCACACCACACCACATCACACCACACCACACCACACCACACCACACCACACCACACCACACCACACTAAACCACACCACACCACACCAACCACACCACACTACACCACACCACACCACACCACACCACACCACACCACACCACACCACACCACACCACACTTACTACTTCCATCTGTTGCTCCTTCTTATTCTCTGTGTTGGCCTTCCTTTTCTGCTGCTTGGCTGTTGTGCTCAACACAGCTGTCTCAACCTACATCATCACCATCATCCTCATCATCATCATCATCATCATCATCATCATCATCATCATCATCATCGTCATCATCCTCTTCATCATCATCATCATCATCATCATCATCATCATCATCATCATCATCGTCATCATCCTCTTCATCATCATCATCATCATCATCATCATCATCATCATCATCATCACCATCATCATCATCATCATCATCACCATCATCATCATCATCATCATCATCATCATCATCATCATCACCATCATCATCATCATCATCATCATCATCATCACCATCATCATCATCATCATCATCATCATCATCATCATCACCATCATCATCATCATCATCATCATCACCATCATCATCATCATCATCATCATCATCATCATCATCACCATCATCATCATCATCATCATCATCATCATCATCATCATCATCATCATCATAATCTTCATCATCATCATCATCATCATCATCATCATCATCATCATCATCATCATCATCATCATCATCATCATCATCATCATCATCATCACCTTCTCTCTGTTCTCCTTCTTCTTTTCTTCCAGACGAGGAGGATATGCGAAGATGGATGGTCGTGCCTTCGAATTGAACTCCATCTGCAGGGTGATGGGGGAAGAGGAGGAGGAGGAGGAAGAGAAGGAGGAGGAGGAGGAGGAAGAGGAGGAGGAGGAGGAGGAGGAGGAGGAGGAGGAGGAGGAGGAAGAGGAGGAGGAAGAGGAGGGAAAGGAGGAGAGGGAGGAAGTGGGAAAAAAAAGAAAGAAATAAAGGAAGAGAAGAAAGAGGAAGTGGAAGAGAAGAAGGAAGTGGAAGAGAAGAAGGAGCAAAAAGAGGAAGAAGAGATGGAAGAAGAAAAGAAGGATGAAGAGGATACAGCAATACCCCAACAACGATAATACCACCAAACCCCCAAACCCCCAAACCCCACCAAACCCCCAAACCCTACCAAACCCCCAAACCCCACCAAACCCCCAAACCCCCAAACCCCACCAAACCCCCAAACCCCGAAACCCCACCAAACCCCCAAACCCCACCAAACCCCCAAACCCCCAAACCCCACCAAACCCCACCAAACCCCCAAACCCCACCAAACCCCACCAAACCCCCAAACCCCACCAAACCCCCAAACCCTACCAAACCCCCAAACCCCACCAAACCTTCGGCATGTTGAGGTCCGCATTGAGGGCGATGAGGGCGGAGGGAGTGAGGGCGAGGGAGAGGAAGTGAGCCAAAGGAAACCAGTACCAGAAGTGCAGGAAGACCAGTAGACCCACCACAGCCTGCATGTTGGTGTGGCCGGTGCGGCTCTGCAGACTGATGGTGCAGTTACGACCACCGGCGTCTATGATTCCCTGTGCCAAAATGGCTCCGAACTTGGCCATCACGTCCTCGTGCTTGTCCGCTATCACCTGTTTGAGGGGGGATGATGGGGTGTTTAAGAGGGGGTTGTGAGAGGATGGGTGTGATGGGGTGGTTCTGAGGGTGTTAGACGTTTGAGAGGGTTGTGAGAGGATGGGTTTGTTGGGGTGTGAGACGTTTGGGGGGCTGGGTAGGGTGGGAGTGTGTGTATATAAATGGAGCGTTTGCCCCCAAAAAACTTCTCAAATCAACCATTACCCAGCCCAAACCCCCCAACCACACCACTCACCCACACCACTCACCCACCCAACCACACCACACACCTTGGCGTACAGCTGTCTGAAATGACCGGCCTTGGGTGAGGTGTTGTCATTGTGTTGGATGAGAACCATGGCTGAGGCGATGAGCGCCCCCTGGCGAACGAAGTTCACCGGATCCGAGGTGAGGGGTTCAAGGAGGTTGAGGGCCTCCTTCAGACCCGACCCCGCACAAGCCACTCCCAACGCCATCGCTGATCCGTACCTGCGTGTGGTGGCGTGTGGCGTGTGGTGAAGCTGGTGGCGTGTGGTGAAGCTGGTGGCGTGTGGTGAAGCTGGTGGCGTGTGGTGAAGCTGGTGGCGTGTGGCGTGTGGTGGCGTGTGATGGCATGTGGTGTAGCTGGTGGCGTGTGGTGTAGCTGGTGGCGTGTGGTGTAGCTGGTGGCTGGTGATGAATAATAATAATAATATGAGAAGAAGTGATAACAAGGAGAGAAAAAATATTTATATTAATAATATAAAGAAAAAAAATTAATATTAATAATAATAAAATAAAAAATAATTGTATCAAAGTGATAAGAAAAAAAATTTGTAATAAAATGAAAAATAAGACAAAAAATCATATCAAAGAATAGACACCACCAAAACATTCGGCCTTCAACCCACAAAAACCCCCAAACACCCAAACCACCTACCTCATAAGCCACCCACCTCATAAGCCACCCACCTCACAAGCCACCTACCTCACAAGCCACCTACCTCACAAGCCACCTACCTCACAAGCCACCTACCTCACAAGCCACCTACCTCACAAGCCACCCACCTCACAAGCCACCTACCTCACATGGGGGTTGTAGCTCTCGGATAGAAGCGACACCACCCCAGGACACTGCTCGGGCGTCCTGAACTGCAAGAAGCCCAGTGACGTCACGGCGGCCCTCCTGACGTCATCGCTGACGTCAGAGACGGCCATGTGCAAGAGCTGCTGCACGGCGGTGTTATTGCCGCTGCCGCAATAAGCCAGTCCCACTGAGTACGCTGCGCATGTTCTGGGGGAGTGGGGGGGAGGGGGAGGGGGAGGGGGGGGGGGGGGTGAGTTTGGGGGCGTGTGATAGAAGGTGTGTAGAGTGGGTAAGCTTCTCTTCCTCCTCCTACTAACGCTCCTCTGATCAGTACCTTCTTTCAGCTCTTGCTTACCACTCCTCCTAACTTCTTATTCTAACTTCCCCTAACTCCTCACCCTAACTCCTAACTCCTCACCCTAACCCCTAACTCCTCACCCTAACTCCTAACTCCTCACCCTAACTCCTAACTCCTCACCCTAACTCCTAACTCCTCCTCACCCTAACTCCTAACTCCTCACCCTAACTCCTAACTCCTCACCCTAACTCCTCCTCACCCTAACTCCTAACTCATCACCCTAACTCCTCCTCACCCTAACTCCTAGCTCCTCACCCTAACTCCTAACTCCTCATCCTAACTCCTAACTCCTCACCCTAACTCCTAACTCCTCATCCTAACTCCTAACTCCTCACCCTAACTCCTAACTCCTCACCCTAACTCCTAACTCCTCATCCTAACTCCTAACTCCTCATCCTAACTCCTAACTCCTAACTCCTCATCCTAACTCCTAACTCCTCATCCTTACTCCTAACTCATCCTCATCCTAACTCCTAACTCCTCACCCTAACTCCTAACTCCTAACTCCTCATCCTAACTCCTAACTCATCCTCATCCTAACTCCTAACTCATCCTCATCCTAACTCCTAACTCCCCATCCTAACTCCTCACCTCAGGATGGAGTCCTTGTCAGCAGACAGTTGTTGCACCAGACCATCCGACTCTTCAAGCCTGCCATACTGCAACAACGCCACTCCTATCGCAAGACCCCTCATGATCTGTGGTGGGATGGAAGGAGGAGGGGGGGGGGGGGTTAATGGAAAAAAAAATGGAGGAGAACTGGGGTGAAAGAATGGTGTGGAGAAAGAGGAAGTTGGTGAGGTGATGGTGGTAGTGGAGTTGGCAGTAGGAAGCACCAAAATCACTCACCCACGATAACACCACTCCCACAATAACACCACATTTTAACCCCATTTTCACAAATGACAAAACCCCCACAACAACAGCTACCCCCCCCCCCACCTTCTCATGCTGGGTGTCCCTGGCATAGGTGACCATGTCGGAGGCAGCATCGGGAGAGCCTGTGCCCAGCATCACCAAACCCATCCCCAACCCCGCTGCTTCTCCTGAGGGGAGGGGGTGGGGGTAGGGGTGGAGATTGGGGGGTAGGGGTGGAGATTGGGAGGTGGGGGTAGAGATTGGGGGGTGGTGGTGTTTTGGTAAAAAATTAATGGATGAGGTGATTGATAGAAAGATGTATAGATAGATAAATAGATAGATAGAAAGATAGATAGATGGATAGATAGATAGATAGAAAGATAGATAGATAGATAGATAGATAGATAGATAGATAGATAGATAGATAGATAGATAGATAGATAGATAGATAGATAGAGGGAAAGAGAGTAAGATAGATGGATAAATAGACAGACAGGCAGATGGATGGATGACACAGACAGATGGATGGATGGATGACAGAACACAGAGGAGCCAAACCCACCAGTGACAGCGTCATCCTGGAAGAGGTTGAGCTTGAGTTGTTCGTAGACGTCATCTCGAGCGGTTCCCATGGCAACCAGACCAAGGCCCAAGCATGCCCCGTGCCTCACTGCATCGGTGGTGGCCTCACGGGCCTGCTCCAACAGGTAGTCTGTGATCTTGCCCCCGTGGTTGGCGTGGATGAGGCCTGTGTGGTGGTGTGGTTGAGGCCTGTGTGGTGGTGTGGTGGTGTGGTTGAGGCCTGTGTGGTGGTGTGGTGGTGTGGATGAGGCCTGTGTGGTGGTGTGGTTGAGGCCTGTGTGGTGGTGTGGTGGTGTGGATGAGGCCTGTGTGGTGGTGTGGTTGAGGCCTGTGTGGTGGTGTGGTTGAGGCCTGTGTGGTGGTGTGGTGACGTGGATGAGGCCTGTGTGGTGGTGTGGTGACGTGGATGAGGCCTGTGTGGTGGTGTGGTGGTGTGGTTGAGGCCTGTGTGGTGGTGTGGTTGAGGCCTTGTGGTGGTGTGGTTGGCGTGGATGAGGCCTGTGTGGTGGTGTGGTTGAGGCCTTGTGGTGGTGTGGTGGCGTGGATGAGGCCTGTGTGGTGGTGTGGTTGAGGCCTTGTGGTGGTGTGGTGGCGTGGATGAGGCCTGTGTGGTGGTGTGGTTGAGGCCTGTGTGGTGGTGTGGTTGGTGTGAATGAGGCCTGTGTGGTGGTGTGAATTGTTTGGCAAGTGTGGTTAGAGTGGTGGTTGGTGTGATTGGAGTGGTGGTTGGTGTGGTTGGAGTGGTGGATGGTGTGGTTGGAGTGGTAGATGGTGTGATTGGAGTGGTGGTTGGTGTGGTTGGAGTGGTGGTTGGTGTGGTTGGAGTGGTGGTTGGTGTGGTTGGAGTGGTGGTTGGTGTGGTTGGAGTGGTGGTTTTTGTGGTTGGAGTGGTGGTTTGTGTGGTTTGAGTGGTAGATGGTGTGGTTTGAGTGGTAGATGGTGTGGATAAAAATACCTTCTACAAACAACTCTTCATATAAACAACCTCCCCCCCCTACAAACAACCCACTCTGCCCCCCCCCTCCCCCCCTTTCCCCCCCCGCACCAAGAGCATAGAGGCCTCCCCCTTCAGAGTAGGCGGAGCCGACCCCCGAGTCCCTGGGCAGGTATGTGGACATGAGGTGTAGTGCCTCCTTCTCGTGGCCCTGTGTGGTGGGGGTGGTTGGTGTGGTGTGTGGTTGTGTGTGGTGGGGTGTGGTTGTGTGGTGGGGGTGGTTGGTGTGGTGTGTGGTTGTGTGTGGTGGGGGTGGTTGGTGTGGTGTGTGGTTGTGTGTGGTGGGGTGTGGTTGTGTGTGGTGGGGGAGGTTGGTGTGGTGGGGGTGGTTGGTGTGGTGAGGGTGGTTGTGTGTGGTGGGGGAGGTTGGTGTGGTGGGGGTGGTTGGTGTGATGCGGTTGTGTAGTCGGTGTGGTGTGGTGGAAATGGACAAAAGAGGGATTTTGGTGTAGTAGTGACGGTCATGTGGTAGTGAAGATGATGACGACGACAACGATGATGATGATGACAAAAATAACGATGATGACGATGACAACAACAACGATGATGATGATGACGACAACGATGATGATGATGACGTCACCTTGTGGATGGTGCCCAGAGAGGCAGTGGCTGTGAACTTGGCCCAGTTGGTGGCTCTGCCAAGCCAGTCCAAGTTGTCCCTGTGGTGTGGTTGGTTGGTTTAATGAGGTGTGGTTGGTTGGTTGGTTTAATGAGGTGTGGTGTGGTTGGTTGGTTTAATGAGGTGTGGTGTGGTTGGTTGGTTTAATGAGGTGTGGTGTGGTTGGTTGGTTTAATGAGGTGTGGTGTGGTTGGTTGGTTTAATGAGGTGTGGTGTGGTTGGTTGGTTTGATGAGATGTGGTGTGGTTGATTGGTTTAATGAGGTGTGGTGTGGTTGGTTTGTTGGTTTAATGAGGTGTGGTGTGGTTGGTTGGTTTAATGAGGTGTGGTGTGGTTGGTTGGTTTAATGAGATGTGGTGTGGTTGGTTGGTTTAATGAGGTGTGGTGTGGTTGGTTGGTTTAATGAGGTGTGGTGTGGTTGGTTGGTTTAATGAGGTGTGGTGTGGTTGGTTTGTTGGTTTAATGAAGTGTGGTGTGGTTGGTTGGTTTAATGAGGTGTGGTGTGGTTGGTTGGTTTGATGAGATGTGGTGTGGTTGATTGGTTTAATGAGGTGTGGTGTGGTTGGTTGGTTGGTTTAATGAGGTGTGGTGTGGTTGGTTGGTTTAATGAGGTGTGGTGTGGTGTGGTTGGTTGGTTTAATGAGGTGTGGTGTGGTTGGTTGGTTTAATGAGGTGTGGTTGGTTGGTTGGTTTAATGAGGTGTGGTGTGGTTGGTTGGTTTAATGAGATGTGGTGTGGTTGGTTGGTTTAATGAGGTGTGGTGTGGTTGGTTGGTTTAATGAGGTGTGGTGTGGCTGATTGTGGTGGTGTAGTGTGGTTGGTTGTGGTGGTGTGGTTGGTTTAATGAGGTGTGGTGTGGTGGTGTGGTGTGGCTGGTCGTGGTGGTTGGTGATTCTTATAATACTATTAATGACAAGTCCTTTCCTCCCCAAACCCCACTCGTTTTTTTTTCACCATCCA
>OX387260.1:840159-842659 GCA_947562095.1 Branchellion lobata
TACTATGATAATGGTTTGGTGATGGTGGTAACTATGATAATGGCTTGGTGATGGTGATAATGGTTTGGTGATGGTGATAATGGTTTGGTGATGGTGATAATGGTTTGGTCATGGTGATAATGGTTTGGTGATGGTGATAATGGTTTGGTAATGATGGTGATGGTGATAGAACTTTCATGCAGGATGTGCTGGAATGGTGATATATGAATGATACTCCATGGGTGATAGCTCATCAAGAGTAATGATACCCTCTGTGAATGATACCTTATGATACACATGTTTCATTGTTGATACTTTAAAAAGTCTGATGATACATGATACATGCATCTTAATAGTTGATAAATTATGAAGATTAATGATAAATATGTATACACAAGTATGATAGAGATTTATAGATAGATATGATACATATGTATATACAGGTATGATACATATTTATAGATATGTATGATACATGTGTATAGATAGGTATGATACATAAATATAGATATATGAAAAATAAATATAGATATATGAAACATAAATATAGATATATGATACATAAATATAGATATATGATACATAAATATAGATATATGATACATAAATATAGATATATGATACATAAATATAGATATATGATACATAAATATAGATATATGATACATAAATATAGATATAAATGATACGTGTGTATAGATATGTATGATACATATTTATAGATAGGTATGATACATAAATATAGATATATGATACATAAATATAGATATATGATACATAAATATAGATATAAATGATACATAAATATAGATATATGATACATAAATATAGATATAAATGATACATAAATATAAATATAAATGATACATGTGTATAGATATGTATGACACATGTGTATAGATATGTATGATATATATGTATCTTGATGGGTGATACCTTTGATGCCACCAGAGCAGCTAGGTCCTGATGCTTGAAAGTACTGTCCTCATACAACATCTCACTGTGTGGTGAAAGTCTTGAATTATATCTGAAGAATGAAACTAATAAAGTTTATGATTAGAAATAATAATCAATTAAGTTAATTATACATTATTAATTATTAATTGAGTAAATTATATATCAAATTTTCAAATAACTAATCTAGTACATTTTGGTGACGTATTCCGAAATCTCGGGCCAGAAGGAATCAACCACTTCATTCAGACGAGTCAATGCAAAAAACTGGTGAGATTTTTTTGGTGAGATTTTTAACATTTTCGAAATTAAAACATTTAGTTTTGAGTTACAAATGGAAAAAATGAAGTTGAAAAAAATAAAATGGTGAAAATTGAGTGAAAGAGAGATGTTCTTTTATTGAAGTCGTTTTCCTAATTTATTGAACCTTCAGTTCAGGGTCTTTTTCGTCCAGCATGGCGATAATGCCGGCTGTGGATGAAAAGAATTGTGGTTTATGTAAGTAAATCTTATTTATTCATAATGATCGAGCAAAGATAAGGTCTCCACATCGAATAGTAAAAAGTTTTGGAGCTAATCATGGAAAGTCAAGAGCCTCCTCTGCTTTTCGTATATTCTATTGAAATAATTATAAAACTTAAAAAACGAAAAAACATGGAAAACTAAAATTGTATTTTGAACTTACCAGCAGACGTTATATTCATTCTCATTTTTATAATTCAGTGTAATGCAGAATTTCAGAATTTCTTTAAACGCAAACTCATGTAAACAATGGACAAATGATAGACATGGTTATAATATAATTGACAAAATGAAAAAGTTCATTTTTTTAAATAAATTGTTGAAATTGTATTTTTTTGAAGCAAATCTTGGTAAATTTTAAATAAGATTGGTTTTGGGTTTAATGAGTATTTTGAGCTAAATATCAAAATCTTTGTGAATAATATTAAAATTTCATTTGATTGAATTATTTAAAATTATTTAATTATAATTTGATAACCAGTTGATGATTTTTATTCAACTTTCCTTTTAGTTACTTTTAGTTAATAGTGTTTTTAATAAATAATGTTTTTTTATAAGATAGTTAAAGATTGCAATGAGAAAAAAGAGATTATTGTTTCTGATTGTTTTTATTGCTTTTATACAGTTAATTTTATATACTTTTGTTTTTCACAAAATTGAGCGAGTAAGTACTTTAGTTTTCAAAAAAAATTCAAATTTTCAAATAAAACTGTTATGTAAAATACTGAACATTTTTTGTACTATCAGAGAGTCTCTAATTTGAGTACATCGATAGGTTAGTCAAAAAATCTACAAATACTTTTAAATTATTTACGCTTTAAATTTCATCAAAGGTTTATACACTATATAAAAACAATTTTTACTTTTTCAGTTTCCGTCCCAATTACCAATTTTCCCGAGTTCAATTCTTCTCTTGTCATTCCCGTCCTAGTGATCGCCTTCAACAGACCTTCTGTGGAGCGGTGTCTCCAGTCAATCATCAGGCAAGTTTTCCGTCATTGTTCTTTCTTTCTAAAATTAAATTATTTCATTCGTTTTTTTGTTT
>OX387260.1:852659-857659 GCA_947562095.1 Branchellion lobata
TCCAGTTTTTATTTATTAATTTTTTATTTTTTTCTTCATCATTAGTTTTGCGCCCTCAATCCGTTTTTCTCTCAAAATCTCTTTGTTTCGTGTGCCTTCGAACCTTTATGCATAAATAAATTATTATTATTATTTTTATTATTATTATTATTATTATTATTATTATTATTATTATTATTATTATTATTTATTATTTTTATTTTTTAATTTTCAAAAATCATTTTGATTTTCTGTTCTCGTTTCCATTTCCTTTTGATTAGTTTTTTATCAATTTTTTTTTTTTCATTTTTTTTAAATATATATTTTTTTTTAATATTTTTATTTTATTGTTTTTTTAATCTTTTTATTCTATTCTTTTTTATTATTCTTATTATATTATTTTATTTTTATTATTTTGTTTTATTTTTATTTTTATTATATTGTTTTATTATTATTATTTTTATTATTTTTTATAATTCTTTTTATTCTTTTAATATAATCTCCATATTCAATCCTCCATTCGTTAGTGTTTATAGTTTGTGGTTTTCGTTTAAACAAGGCATATCATTAACTCACGTACCCACGTATGTATGCATGTATGTATGTATGCATGTATGTATGTATTTCTGTGTATGTGCATGTGTGTGTATGTATGTATTTCTGTGTATGTGCATGTGTGTGTTTGTATGTATTTATGTGTATGTGCATGTGTGTGTGTGTATGTATTTATGTGTATGTGCATGTGTGTGTGTGTATGTATGTATGTGTATGTGCATGTGTGTGTGTGTATTTATGTGTATGTGCATGTGTGTGTGTGTATGTATGTATGTGTATGTGCATGTGTGTGTGTGTACTTATGTGTATGTGCATGTGTGTGTGTGTATGTATGTATGTGTATGTGCATGTGTATGTATGTATTTATGTGTATGTGCATGTGTGTGTGTGTATGTATTTATGTGTATGTGCATTTGTGTGTGTATGTATTTATGTGTATGTGCATGTGTGTGTGTGTGTGTATGTATGTATGTGTATGTGCATGGGTGTGTATGTATGTATGTATGTGTGTGTGCATGTGCATGTATGTATGTATGTATGTGTATGTGCATTTGCATGTATGTATGTATGTATGTGTATGTGCATGTGTGTGTATGTATGTATGTATGTATGTATGTGTATGTGCATGTGTATGCATGTATGTATGTATGTATGTATGTATACATGTCTGTATGCATGCATGTGTTTGTATATATATTCATTGGTTGATGTATTCATTTTTGTGTGTATACGTTTGTTTGTACTTCTTCTTTGTACGTACATATGGGTTGTGGGTTCGCTCATTTTCCTCACACGTGTGTTAGACAATGTACGTGATGGCTTGTGCACGTGAAGCACGTGATCAGTTGTGCACGTTGGTTCGCATACAGCGCCAACGACATTACAACTTCATCATTCAATTTTTATCCTGAACCAATTAAAGGTGCTAATTAGGTTATTTGTGTCCTATTAAGGGGTCCTAATTAGGTTATTTGTGTCCTATTAAGGGGTCCTAATTAGGTTATTTGTGTCCTATTAAGGGGCCCTAATTAGGTTATTTGTGTCCTATTAAGGGGTCCTAATTAGGTTATTTGTGTCCTATTAAGGGGTCCTAATTAGGTTATTTGTGTCCTATTAAGGGGTCCTAATTAGGTTATTTGTGTCCTATTAAGGGGTCCTAATTAGATTATTTGTGTCCTATTAAGGGGTCCTAATTAGGTTATTTGTGTCCTATTAAGGGGTCCTAATTAGGTTATTTGTGTCCTATTAAGGGGTCCTAATTAGGTTATTTGTGTCCTATTAAGGGGTCCTAATTAGGTTATTTGTGTCCTATTAAGGGGTCCTAATTAGGTTATTTGTGTCCTATTAAGGGGTCCTAATTAGGTTATTTGTGTCCTATTAAGGGGTCCTAATTAGGTTATTTGTGTCCTATTAAGGGGTCCTAATTAGGTTATTTGTGTCCTATTAAGGCACCAGCTTGCTAATTAAGGGAACCATTAACCTCGGCACCAACATTGATTTTCAATTTGACTCAATTTAACCATAACTGGAACTTAATTGAATCTCATTTCAACCTAATTGATCCAAGTTAACTCGATGCGTCCATCAACGAATCAGATGCCTCTCTCATGTGCATCCCTTCGTTCCCTCAACGTCACTTTCATACGTCATCCATCCATCATTCATTCATCCATTCATTCATCCATCATCCATCCATCTATCCGTCATTTATCCATCCATCCATCCATCTATCCGTCATTCATCCATCCATTCATCATTTATCCATCCATCATTCATCATCCATCCATCCATCATTCATCATCCATCCATCCATCATTCATGCACCATTCATCCATCCATCCATCATTCATTCACCATTCAGTCATCTATGCTTCACCTTTCATTGACTTTGAATTCCATATCAGTCATTCGTTTTGGCTTGCTAATAACATTCTATTATTTTATTTTTATTTATTATTATTATTATTATTATTATTATTTATTATTATTATTATTATTATTATTATTATTATTATTTCTTCAATTATAGTTTATATGATCATACTTTCATGCTTGTACAACGTTTCAATGTTGGCTTGTTGCTTTCGTCAGCACTGGTCTTTTGGTCATTTGACCCTCACTTCCTCCTCCTCCTTCTCCTTCTTTTCCTCCTCCTCCTCCTCTTCCTCTTCCTCCTCTTCCTCTTCCTCCTCTTCCTCTTCCTTCTCTTCCTCTTCCTTCTCTTCCTCTTCCTTCTCATCCTCCTTTTCTTCCTCTTTCTCCTCCTTCTCCTCCTCTTTCTCCTCCTTCTCCTCCTCCTCCTCCTCCTCCTCTTCTTTCTCTTCCTCCTCCTCTTTCTTTTCTTCCTCCTTCTCCTCTTCCTCCTTTTTCTCCTTTTTCTCCTCCTCCTCCTCCTCCTCCTCTTCCTTCTTCTCCTCCTCCTCCTCCTCCTCCTCTTCTTTCTCTTCCTCCTCCTCTTTCTTTTCTTCTTCCTCCTCCTCTTCCTCCTTTTTCTCCTTTTTCTCCTCCTCCTCCTCCTCCTTCTCCTCCTCCTCCTCCTCCTCCTCTTCCTCCTCCTCCTCCTCCTCCTCCTCCTCTTCCTCCTCCTCCTCCTCCTTTTCATCCATCTCTTCTTCTCTACAACTTTTTCTTCGCTTTTGTAGCAGCACACCACTTCTGTTCTTTCAGCTGCCGCTCCTCCATACTTTCAGAATTTTTTAACTTCTATTTTTCGAATTGTTAGTAAACTCACCACAACTGTGCAGTTTCTAAGCACTTCAGCATTTATAGCTAACCAACAATGCTCCCAATCAAATCTAATATAATCTTATTTAATGCACTCTAATCTAATATTTTCTAATCTTATCTTGTATAATCTTATCTCATTTCATCTAATCTTATCTAATCTAATCTAATCAAAGCCTTGTATATCGCTGATTACACACAATTAAAGAACGCTCTACTACGAACTGCTCAAAAGAGACATCACATTCGAGGTTGTCTGAAAAACTTTTGGACAGAATGTTTTTAGCGCTTCGGAGATTTTTTGGCTGAGTTAAGTTTTGAATGGATGGTCACGGATTAGAGGGGATTGAAAAGGAAGAATGGGGATGAAAGATGAAAAAATGAAAAGAAAAAAGGTAAAAAAACTTTGTTTGATTAAATATCTAAAGAAAGCAACTGAGGCGCCTTCGTTAAATTTTGAGGAAGCGGTATTCCTAACTACAAATTAAAAGCTTCAAATATATTTCCCTTATCTAATGCTTTCCTTGACATGAAATTATAAAAAAAACTCGATTATTGATTTTATCTCTTTAAAAAATATAAAAAGTTTGCAGTTAACAGTTTTTTGTCAAATTGAAAAGTTCCACTAATAATCTTTAAGAAAAAGTTTATAAAATTTGGTTGTTCTTTGCCAAAAAAACGCGCCAGATTTGCTTAAGTTAAAAGTAAAATTATAATGTTTTCATCAAACACTCATATGAAATATCTTATATTCAAATAGCTTATGCAAAAGTTAAGTGAAAAAGATTTACGATTAGTTAAAAAAAAAAAAAGTTTGTGAGATGGCGAAAGGAGATTATAGAGCGAGTGAGGAGCAGAAGGGACTTTTGAAAGCTGCTAGAAAAGATGGAATGGGTGTGAACAGGAAAGCAGGAACGAATGCAAGTGCAAAGGGCAAACAACATGGCGGGTTGGTGAATTTTTCTGTTGTCAAGTTGTTTCCATTGTTTGCTTCAGAACGAACGGATAACCGATTTGTTTGAAGGTTCCTCACAAGCAGCTTTCATACATTTTCATAATTATGCCCGGAATAAAAAAGGCATTGTTTCAAAAATTCAATAATAATAATAATAATAATAAGTCAATAATACTACCTTCCATGTCAATTTTCTATTAAGTTTTATTATTAATTATTATTATTATTCTTTTTATTATTATTCTTATTTTTATTTCGATTCCCACTCCAGCTCTTCCTTTTCCCAACCAACCATCCAATCACTCTTTTGCAAGAGAGATGTCAAGTTGAATAATAATAATAATAATAATTTTAATAATAATAATAATAGTAATAATAATAATAATAATCATCATCATAGTATAAATATTAATAACAACAACAATAATAGTGGAATCAGCAATGGTGATGATGACAGTAAACAAAGAAATGGGAAGAAGGAGGATGGTGGAAGGATGGATGGAGGGATAGAGGATGGTGGTGGAAGGATGGATGGAGGGATAGAGGATGGTGGAAGGATGGATGGAGGGATAGAGGATGGTGGAAGGATGGATGGAGGGATTGAGGATGGTGGAAGGATGAATGGAGGGATAGAGGATGGTGGAAGGATGGATGGAGGGATTGAGGGTGGTGGTGGAAAGATGGATGGTGGAAGGATGGATGGAGGAATGAAGGATGGTGGAAGGATGGATGGAGGGATGGAGGGTGGTGGAAGGATGGATGGAGGAATGAAGGATGGTGATAAAAT
>OX387260.1:870159-872659 GCA_947562095.1 Branchellion lobata
ATTTTATTATTACTATTTATTATTATTATTATTATTATTATTATTTTATTATTACTATTTATTATTATTATTATTATTTTATTATTATTATTTTATTATTACTATTTATTATTATTATTATTATTATTATTATTATTATTATTTTATTATTATTATTTTATTATTACTATTTATTATTATTATTATTATTATTATTATTATTATTATTACTTCTATAATTTTTTTTCAAATTATTATTTTTATTCTTATTATTATCATGATTATTGTTGTTATTAATATTATCATTATTTCTATTATTATTTTATTTTTTATTTTTATTTTTTAAATATCATCATCATCATCATCATCATCATCATCATCATCATCACCACCACCACCACAGCTTTTACTTCACGGAACAGTACCATCCTTCCACCACCACCTTTTCTGAGGTCCCCCCTGAAGCCGTCAAAGCCCACTCGCTAACCGGAAAAGGAAAAAGCGGAAAAGGAAGCGCCTCTTCCATCGGAAAAGGAAAGAGTTCTTCTAGTGGAAAAGGAAAGGGGTCTTTGAAGTCCGCGATGGCCGCTTGTCAAAGTTCAAAGAGTGGTAGCGTTGAAAGTAATAATAACAATAATAATAATAATAAAAATAGCGACAACAACAATAATAATAATAAAAATAGCGACAACAACAATAATAATAATAAAAATAGCAACAACAACAATAATAATAATGATGAAAGTAGCAATAGTACTAATACTACTGCTACTACTACTAATAATAATAATAATAATAATAAAAATAATAATAATAATAATAATAATATAAATAATAATAATAATAATAATAAGGCCTTCCGTCCCTTAAGGTGTCTTGATGTCTTTGCTGGTGGGTATTGTTTAATATTGATGTTTTTATTTTTATTTTTATTATTCTCATTCTTATTAATTATTTTTTTTCTTTTTTCTATTGTTATTGTTTTTTTTCCCACAGGTTGTGGAGGACTTTCAGAGGGCTTGCACCAGGCAGGAGTGGCCGTGACTGAGTATGTGACGTCATCGTGTGTTGTTATTGACGTCGTTGTGTTTTTGTTGTTGTTGTTGTTGTTGTGTTTGCTGTTGGTGTTGTTGTTGTGTTTGTTGTTGTTTATCTTCCTTCCATCACCCATTCAATCCACCTTTTACAAACTTCTCATCCACCCACTCACTCCCCTCACCCCCACTCCATCCACTCCCACCCCCCACTCCATCCACTCCCCCCCCCCCCCCCCCACTCCATCCACTCCCACCCCACCCCCCACTCCATCCACTCCCACCCCCCACTCCATCCACTCCCACCCCCCACTCCATCCACTCCCACCCCCACTCCATCCACTCCCACCCCCCACTCCATCCACTCCCACCCCACCCCCCACTCCATCCACTCCCACCCCCCACTCCATCCACTCCTACCCCTCTTCCATCCACTCCCACCTCCACTCCATCCACTCCCACCCCCCACTCCATCCACTCCCACCCCACCCCCCACTCCATCCACTCCCACCCCCCACTCCATCCACTCCTACCCCACCCCCCACTCCATCCACTCCCACCTCCACTCCATCCACTCCCACCCCCCACTCCATCCACTCCCACCCCACCCCCCACTCCATCCACTCCCACCCCCCACTCCATCCACTCCCACCCCACCCCCCACTCCATCCACTCCCACCCCACCCCCCACTCCATCCACTCCCACCCCACCCCCCACTCCATCCACTCCCACCCCCCACTCCATCCACTCCTACCCCTCTTCCATCCACTCCCACCCCACCCCCCACTCCATCCACTCCCACCCCCCACTCCATCCACTCCCACCCCACCCCCCACTCCATCCACTCCCACCCCACCCCCCACTCCATCCACTCCCACCCCCCACTCCATCCACTCCCACCCCCCACTCCATCCACTCCCACCCCACCCCCCACTCCATCCACTCCCACCCCCCACTCCATCCACTCCCACCCCACCCCCCACTCCATCCACTCCCACCCCCCACTCCATCCACTCCTACCCCTCTTCCATCCACTCCCACCCCACCCCCCACTCCATCCACTCCCACCCCACCCCCCACTCCATCCACTCCCACCCCCCACTCCATCCACTCCCACCCCCCACTCCATCCACTCCCACCCCCCACTCCATCCACTCCCACCCCCCACTCCATCCACTCCCACCCCACCCCCCACTCCATCCACTCCCACCCCCCACTCCATCCACTCCCACCCCACCCCCCACTCCATCCACTCCCACCCCCCACTCCATCCACTCCCACCCCCCACTCCATCCACTCCCACCCCCACTCCATCCACTCCCACCCCCCACTCCATCCACTCCCACCCCCCACTCATTTCACCCCCCCCCCCCTTCCAGATGGGCGATAGAGAAGGATGAGGCGGCAGCACAGGCATTTCGGCTCAACAACCCCTCCTGTCAAGTCTTCACTGATGACTGCAATGACCTCCTGAGGAGGATCGTGG
>OX387260.1:880159-885159 GCA_947562095.1 Branchellion lobata
AAATATACGAGAACAGAATGTTATCAGTCATAAAAGTCGGCATTGAACCTACTGAAAATTGGTTAGAACAATCTTTAATTAGACGAAAAATAGTTTTGACAGTGTTTTCCAAACTCAAGTCAAGTTTCACACTAACAGAAATTAGTGCTTTGTATTGATTTAAGCGTATGTCTGGACTTGATTTTATGTGGGCTAAAAGAAAGAAAAGAAAGATTGACGTCATGGAAAATGATTTCACCCAAACTCACAAACCCAACCACAGCCACAACATTCTTCAGTCGCTTTTTAAACAGCAATTATTGGAAAAATGTACATTCAGTGAACTAGTGTCATGATAAGTGGCGCTGGAAAAGGAATCCAGACTTAACTATAAATTCCCTAACCGGGAGAGATTTGTCGGAAGACAGAAACTTAATTTATTTATTGAGGAAAAATTCCAAAGACAAGAACAACATCTCTGCGTGCAAAAAGTTGAAAAAAAGGTAAAAAGCTGCCGAATTTGAAAAGGTGAAGTTATGTGTAGTCATTGTGTGGACACAAACTAATGAGGAATGAATGGAGGCAGGAAAAGTATATCTATTTTGAACGATTGTCCTATGATATGAAATGAAATTTTCATTGTATATGTGTGAGATTATATAAAAAAAAGTTAAAAACGGTTGGGTATAAAAGTAAAAACTGATAATAACCATTTTTAAGGTTGGGAAATGAAGACTCTTCTCTGAATGTGGGATGATGGCGGCATGAGTACGCAATAAGAAGAGAGTTGAATCAAAAAGTTGGTGAAATAGTAAATACTTGTGAAAAAATACTTTTTTCTAAAATGACAACCGTTTAAAAACAGACTGACAAACTAGTTCACATTAAAATTTAAAATCGCCCAATGCCATGTTAGAAGTTAATTCAGTTTAGCCGCTTCGTATGAAGTGCCTCAGTCGAGCAAAAATTTCGCTTACGATTTTTAAATTAAGAAATGCAAAATAAATTCAATTGATTTACCAAAAATACAAAAAGTATTTTAAAATATTCAAAAATGATATCTACCGAGTCGTCTGCAGAGGACACCAGTGACTTGGAGAACAACCAGAACGTTGACAATGTGTATGACGGAGTTTTCAACAAATTTTCTCCGCAGAAGAAAAAAAAGAATTGTCGCTTGACGAAAATGGTGACAGTTTTTTCGTGCAAGAGTTGTGACAGGATCTTGACGGACTCGGAAAAGATCGTCAAAAAAGCAGCCCCCAAGGGCTTCACTTGCTTCAGAGGTGCTTCCATTTTTTCCTTGTTCTTTGTTTTGCTTTTTTTGTGTTTTATTTAGCTATGAATAAAAAATCAAATAAATAAATAACTTAATTAATTTGGTAATTATTTTCACCAATCAAAAATCAACTTGATTTCTTATGTTTTGCAGGTTTTTCCAAATTCATTTTTTTTTTAATTTAACCGAAAATTCTCGAAAATAGATGTGGCAAATGACTCAGTAAAAATGTCCTCCACCATGGTCATCTCCACTCAAGACCAATTCTTCGGATGGTAAAAACTTCCATTCCATCAACAATTCTTCATAACCATTACAGTTATTTGTAATAATTATGAAAAAATATTCATAAAACCTTCCAAATGTTCATAGTTTTTAAAACCCCCATGATTATCATAATCTTCAACTTCCACCTTAATCATAATAATTTCTTCAACTTCCACCTTAATCATAATCATTTCTTCAACTTCCACCTTAATCATAATCACTCCTTCAACTTCCACCTTAATCATAATCACTCCTTCAACTTCCACCTTAATCATAATCACTCCTTCAACTTCCACCTTAATCATAATCATTTCTTCAACTTCCACCTTAATCATAATCACTCCTTCAACTTCCACCTTAATCATAATCATTTCTTCAACTTCCACCTTAATCATAATCACTCCTTCAACTTCCACCTTAATCATAATCACTCCTTCAACTTCCACCTTAATCATAATCATTCGTCTAATCCACTATCTCATAATCAAAGTGTTTTAATCTCATTCACTTTTAAACAGTTCTTTCCTCGAAATCAAGTGTTCCAAATGCTCCTATCATGTTTGTGCTTCCCATCAACGTTTCCAACTTCGCAACAAGAAACTAATTTATTATGATAATATATTATAATAATAATAAATATAATAATAATAATAAATATAATAATAATAATATCAATTATTATAATAATGATGATAATAATAATAATAATAATAATAATAATAATAATAATAATAATAATAATAATAATAAAACAATTGATTATGATAATATATAATAATAATAATTCAACGAATTCGCTTATTATTACAAAATTAAAATCATTACATTTGTTTTCTATTGCTACCACCATCATCATCTTCACCACCACCACCATCATCTTCACCACCATCACCATCATCTTCACCACCATCACCATCATCTTCACCACCACCACCATCATCTTCACCACCACCACCATCATCTTCACCACCACCATCATCATCTTCACCACCACCACCATCATCTTCACCACCACCACCATCATCTTCACCACCACCACCATCATCTTCACCACCACCACCATCATCTTCACCACCACCATCATCATCTTCACCACCACCACCATCATCATCTTCACCACCACCATCATCATCTTCACCACCACCACCATCATCATCTTCACCACCACCACCATCATCTTCACCACCACCATCATCATCTTCACCACCACCACCATCATCATCTTCACCACCACCATCATCATCTTCACCACCATCACCATCATCTTCACCACCATCACCATCATCTTCACCACCACCACCATCATCTTCACCACCATCATCATCACCATCTTCATCATCACCACCGCCATCATCATCTTCACCATCATCATCTTCACCACCACCATCATCACTACCAACATCATCTTCACCATCATCATCATCACCACCGTCATCATTTTCACCATCATCATCATCACCACCATCACCACTACCACCATCATCATCATCACCATCATCATCACCATCTTCATCATCATCACCACCATCATCACCATCTTCATCACCATTTTCATCACCACCACCACAGCTAGGCAACCTCTACAAAACCACCTCTCCACAACTTGACCACATCAGAGGCGCTTTTTGTCTCTCTAACAACGTCCTCAAACGGTACTACTAATGTCGCTACTACTGCTGCTTCTGTTGCTATAACTACTACTACCAATAATAATAATAATAATAATATTATTATTATTATTATTATTATTGTTATTATTATTATTATTATTATTACTATTATTACTGATTTGTTAACGATTCAATTGATTCAATATCGTCAGTATCAATTTTCAACCATTATTCCTGTTAATTATTCCCTTATCAATTTTCCACCATTATTCCTGTTAATTATTCCCATATCAATTTTCCACCATTATTCCTGTTAATTATTCCCTTATCAATTTTCCACCATTATTCCTGTTAATTATTCCCATATCAATTTTCCACCATTATTCCTGTTAATTATTCCCATATCAATTTTCCACCATTATTCCTGTTAATTATTCCCATATCAATTTTTCACCATTATTCCTGTTAATTATTCCCTTATCAATTTTCCACCATTATTCCTGTTAATTATTCCCTTATCAATTTTCCACCATTATTCCTGTTAATTATTCCCATATCAATTTTTCACCATTATTCCTGTTAATTATTCCCTTATCAATTTTCCACCATTATTCCTGTTAATTATTCCCATATCAATTTTCCACCATTATTCCTGTTAATTATTCCCATATCAATTTTCCACCATTATTCCTGTTAATTATTCCCATATCAATTTTCCACCATTATTCCTGTTAATTATTCCCATATCAATTTTTCACCATTATTCCTGTTAATTATTCCCTTATCAATTTTTGTATCCATGATATCTTCCCATGAATAATCTTCCAGTTACAAGATAGGAGGAGAGGATGGTGAAGAGGATGAAGAAGAAGAAGATGATGATGATGATGATGATGATGATGATGATGATGATGATGATGACGTTGCTGCTGTGACTCATCGTGGGAAATGTTGCGAAAAAGAACTCAATAAGGTGAATGTGAATTTAAAAACATTAAAAATAATAATTATGTTTAATAATAAATATTATTGTTTTTTACTATGGTTATTAGCTTAAGTTATTATTATTTTTCAAATATTCCTCTCTGTTATTTATCTCTGGTTGTTTCACATTATTCGATGACGTCACAAGGTGAAGGAGGTGTTGATGATGCAGGAGGAGAGGATATTGATGTTGGAAAGGAGGCTGCAACAACAGGGATGTGTTGATAATTAATTAATTAATTAATTAACTAATTTTATTTTATTTAAAAATAATCAAATAAAAAATTCGAACAGCACCGAAAGAAAACAAATGAGTTGTCCATGTGGTGTCATTAGACTCAATCGAAGGCCTTAAAATCGTACTTTGGTGTCATTTGTCGTTTTCTGATGATGTGTCGCAACCTTTTTATTTAATTATAGATTTTATTCAAATAATTAAGCATTTTATTTTTTTAAATTTTTTAAATTTAAATTAAATAATCATAAAATATTCAAATATTTCATTTTCATTTATTGCCAATCAACTTCTTCCAAATTCGATTTGTTGTTCCGATATCTTTGTACATCTTTCAATCTTCTGACTTCCCGACCTACCTTCATCTTCAATCTAATCTAATCTAATCAATAAATTTGTAACGCGCCCTTCAGCACTGTTCAAAGGCGCTTACATGGAAGTCTCTGGTTCTGAAGTTAATTTTATTTGAAAATAAATAAAATCCGGTGTCACTTTATAAGTCAAACTTTATCACTTTCTGTTGGGTCTTGTATTTATTTTATCATTTTGTTTTTATAATTTAAATTTGTAAAAATTAAAAACAGCTTTATAAGGTAAGCGCCACCACGCTACACCTTCTCACCAAAGCTCTTAATAGCGCTGCTGC
>OX387260.1:895159-905159 GCA_947562095.1 Branchellion lobata
GTATGTTGTTGTTGCATGCTGTTGTTGCACGTTGTTGTTGCGTGTTGTTGTTAAGTTCTGTGTCACAGGTTACAATTTGCATTTTTTTAACCCTCCATCAAAACCCCATCTTCTATCAATTTCATCCCCTCCCCCTCCTCCCCCAATATCCCCCCTTCCCCTCTCCCCCAAAATCCCCCCTCCCCCTCCTCCCCAATATCCCCCCTTCCCCTCTCCCCCAAAATCCCCCCTCCCCCTCCTCCCCAATATCCCCCCTTCCCTTCTCCCCCAAAATCCCTCCTCCCCCTCCTCCCCCAATATCCCCCCTTCCCCTTTCCCCCAAAATCCCCCCTCCCTCTCCTCCCCAATATCCCCCTTTCCCCTCTCCTCCAAAATCCCCCCTCCCCCTCCTCCCCAATATCCCCCCTTCCCCTCTCCCCCAAAATCCCCCCTCCCCCTCCTCCCCCAATATCCCCCCTTCCCCTCTCCCCCAAAATTCCTTCCCCCCTCCACCAAAAATTTCACCCACCGAAAGAAAGCGCTTCAGACGCTTCCACAAACTCTTCCACTGATATGGGCGACAGGGCCACAGCGGACCACAAGGTGGCTTGTGGCCGTAGCGACACGGGAGCTTCTTGGTGGTAGACCTTTTGCAGTGGTAACAGGGCAGCCACCAGAGCTTCCGTCAGTGGCTGTTTAAGGTCGCTGTAGGTCACCTGCCACATGTCCACACCATCAAAGTGCGCTTTTAAACGCTGGAACAGAGGTTTCACTAAATGCAGTTTCTCCTTGAATCTTGTGAACGCTTCTTTGCTCAGCTGTAGTTGGTTGTGGCTGTTGTGGCTTGTGGTGGTGGTGGTGGTGGTGGATTGTAGTGTGGTGGTGGTGGTGGTGGTGGTGGTGGTGGTGGTGGTGGTGGTGGCTTGTAGTGTTTTGTGGTGGTGGTGGTAGTGGTGGTGGTGGCGGTGGTGGTGGTGGTGGTGGTGGTGGCGATGGTGGTGGCGATGGTGGTGGTGGCTTGTAGTGTTTTGTGGTGGTGGTGTTGGTGGTAGTGGTTTGTGGTGGTGGTGGCGATGGTGGTGGTGGTGGTGGTGGTGTTTGTTGTTTTTCTTGATTGTTTGTGGTGAGAGATAGGGTGGGATGGGGTAGTGAAGGTTAACGACAAACCGACCAGTCAACTGACAAATCAGCCACTCATAAAACAAATCAATCAGTCATCCCACCAACCATCCAACCAGTCAACCAACTGCCCAACCACTCATCTATGCAACCATCCAACCACCCATCCATGCAACCATCCATCCACTCATCCATCCAACCATCCAACCACTCATCCATCCAACCATCCAACCACTCATCCATGCAATCACTCGTCCATGTAAACACCCACCTTCCAGTATCCTCCGGCGTCATCATCGTCACCACTATACAGTCTTGTTGCCATGGCAGCCCTCTTCAGCATCAGAAAGTCGTTCTTGATGATGCATGAAGCAGACACCCTGTTAAGAACCTCATCCAACACCACAGCCTGGCTTCTATTCCCCTCCTTCGCCGTCACCATCACCACCATCAACACCATCACCATCGTTTTCAAACCCATGCCAATTCTTCTAGTGCTTATGACGCTTTCTAACGAATTTTTCCAATTTTTTCGAAACTCTATTTTAAATGACCTAACTCAAATGGGACCTTGAACTTTTACACGGTTGATACCACTGTACCGCTATCGTATTGGATTGTATTTTTTTTGTATTATACTGTATCTTATCTTTGTTCTTCCAATTGTTTTGTATTATATTGTATAGTATCGTATTGTATTTCAGCAACTTTATATTCTCAAACAATCTTCAACGGTTATCATGCGACCGTTTTCCTTGTAGGTGAGTGGTTTGAGAGCAAGAGGACACAAGACAGGACCTTTTAAGGCTACATCATCAAGGACTTCATAACGGTTCTCAAGTGGTACATTCAAAACCTCTATTTTTGGCGAATATTTATTTTAATAAATGATTTTATTTTCGTTTCAAGTTGTCTTAAAAGGTTTAATTTAAATTAATTTATTTTAATTCGCCATCGCACTGATTGAAAAGGCATTGACGCTTTTGAATGATTCAAAGAGCAAAAATAATGGTTTTTCAACATTTATTTTCATTTTAATCTGATCAATAAATTCCAAGCGCCTTCTATGCACGCGCCTAAAGGCGCTTCTAAAGGGAGTAAATACGTTTACAACATCAATGGCGCATCTGAAGTTGATAAGTTAGTAACGTAGAGAAAAAAAATCTTTCTGGACATTCACACATGCTTCAAAAAACCGAAACGCCAAAGTTTGATATGTTTTATTTGTCAATTTTTACGACATATTATCTAATTTTGTCTTGTCTTATCTAATCTAATCAGTAGATTTGTGTTTCATGAGCAAGCGTTCAAAGGCGCTTTCAGAGAAACGGTTTTACTCTCTGCTGGGCTACTAAGTGACTGAGCCATTTTAGCATGGTCTCTGTTTTTTCATTTGAGTTGCTGCTTTAAAAAAAATTAATTTCGAGCTTAGCTGGCCATCGAACCCTGAGCTTCACGCTTCACAGCTGAGCTCACCTGAGCTCTCTGAGCGTCAGACGACAAAATTGAAGCAAATTTATACCAAGGCTGAACATGATACAACTTCAAAAAAACATTTTTATAGCCACACGCAAATTCAATGAAGATTAGCTAGGATGAGAGACTATAAAAAATATATATATTCTCGTCATTTCAGTCGTGCTTAATTTTTATTCAATTAACATAAATTTAACGCAAATCTCAATCACAATTTCACCCGTTTGATTCATTCAAAAACTGATGCTAAAAAATATAATTAGATTTTAATTAGTTGAAAATCTTTTTATTTATTCGTATACCTTTAAACCCTTTCACTTTCAGCTCTTTTGAAATTAATTCACAAAAGTTTAAATTTCTAATTTTCATTAATTTCCAATCATGGTTAAAATATTTCACCCCAAAAATGAGGTTTCGCCTAGTTATTTACGATCCTTCTCAAAGCACAAGTAACTGTTGCGAAAGTAACGCTCGTGCTCTTTGTTGTTGACGTTTTTATGACAAAATTTTTATTAGTTTTCTTTTTCATACCCTATGGTATACTTTAGAAAATATATTTTATACTTTTCAATAAAACATTTTGTAGTCGGAAGGTAGTGAAATTAGCTTACTTTAATAAGCGTTAAGGTATGCAAACTAGATCTAGTGATGAACATAAAGAGAATCTACCGTAACCTATTCTGGCTGGGCTCCTGTGTTCTTATGCTCGTTTGTTGGCTCATTTTTCTGGCTGGTGAGTGGGTAGGGAGAGTGGATGTTGTAGAAAAAAATAGTATAAACATGTCGCCATATCTAGTCACTTAAAAATCCATTGATGATTTCTATAGAAAAAAATTTCCTTTTGATATTTTTATCTGAATTTGTGTTTTTCTCAACTAGAAAATCTAATAACATATGTAATATGCATCTAAACTACTAGTCAAGCCAATCCTCAATTGATAAATACATTAGTAATATGATATTCTATAACAAAGAATAACATAAAATTATATAACATTAACAAAAATATCAAAGCAACAAAACACAAGCTTAAAATTTTCTTCTGTCACACCAGACAAGCATGAGATAGAGCGTCTGATGGAGCGTTTGATGGAGACGAAAAACCGTCTTAACTACATCGAGCAGTTGAACATCCACCATGAAGACAACATCCGCAAAATATCTTCGCAACTCAAACTTCTCCAAACCGACAGGTTTCTTCGTTTGTCCCTGACATTTTTCCACACCATTCACTATTCCAGTCAGACCTCTACCATATGCGTATTTTTCCCATCACCACACTGCATTCATCACTCTTCATCCATCATTTTTAAAGCACATTGAAAACAATAATCACCGAATTCCACCACCACAAACCCACCACCAGCTCACCTCACCGATAAAAACTCAACTAACTATACAACCTCATCACTACAAACTCAACCAACTGCCCAACCCTACCACTACAAATTAACCAACCACCCATCTCCACCACCACCACAAACTCAACCACCACCCATTCTCACCACCACCACAAACTCAACAACCACCCATCTCCACCACCACCACAAACTCAACCACCACCCATCTCCACCACCACCACAAACTCAACAACCACCCATCTCCACCACCACCACAAACTCAACAACCACCCATCTTCACCACTACCACAAACTCAACAACCACCCATCTTCACCACCACCACAAATTCAACCACCACCCATTCTCACCACCACCACAAACTCAACAACCACCCATCTTCACCACCACCACAAATTCAACCACCACCCATTCTCACCACCACCACAAATTCAACCACCACCCATTCTCACCACCACCACAAATTCAACCACCACCCATCTCCACCACCACCACAAATTCAACCACCACCCATCTCCACCATCACCACAGACTCAACAACACAGGAAACCTCACCATCCCGGTCAACTTCTCCATCCTCCATGACTTTCCCATCTCTTACGACCTCGCCCTACCCAACTTCTTCACCCACCTCCCCCACCTCCAAAACATCCCCCATGCCATTCAACCAGCCATCAAGCTGTCCAAGAGTCGATATGGAGGTGTGGTGTGGTGTGGTGTGGTGTGGTGTGGTGTGGTGTGGTGTGGTGTGGTGTGGTGTGGTGTGGTGTGGTGTGGTGTGGTGTGGTGTGGCGGAGTGGTGTGATAAAGTGTTGTATGATGTGGTACTGTGTTATGTGTTAGTGTTACATAAAGATTATATTTTAATCACACGTGTTGGTTTTAACAACACCACCACCACACCACTCCCATCAACAATACCAACGCCACCACACCACATCGCTACACTCACCTCACCACACCAACACCACCACACTACACCACCACCACATCACCAGCACCACACCAACACCATCACACCACCAACACCACTCCACTAAACCGCACCACCACACCACCAACACTACCACCATACCGCACTACCACACCACACCACCAACACCACACCACTAAACCACACCACACCACTACACCACCAAAACCACCACACCACCAACACCACACCACTAAACTACACCACCACACCACACCGCACCACCACAACGTAGTGACTTTTGTGTTGGGTGTACCGACAATAAAAAGAGAAAAGCGTTCATACCTGGTGGAGACGGTCGACTCACTCATCCGTGGACTTGTGTCTGGAGACCGTGAGGACTGTGTGATAGTGGTGTCCATATGTGAGGTGGGAGGGGAGGGAGGGGGGCCGGTCGTTTGGGGGTTTTCGTGTTTAAGGGGTGTTTGTGTGGGGGTTTTCGTGTTTAAGGGGGTGTTTGTGTGGGGGTTTTCGTGTTTAAGGGGGTGTTTGTGTGGGGGTTTTCGTTTTTAAGGGGTTGTTTGTGTGGCGTTTTTGGGTTTTCACGTGTGGGGATTGTTCGGTTGGATGGGTTTATGTGTGAGTGTGGTTTGAGTGGTGGGTGTTGTGTTTCATAATTGTGGGTGGTTGTGAGTGCGTTTGTTTTTTCAACCAAACAGACCACATAGACACACATGCACACAGACAGACACACACACACACACACACACACACACACACACACACACACACACACATACACACACACACACACACACACACACACACACACACACACACACACACAGATAACAGACCAGACGTACATCAACACCACCATATCTAGCCTTGAAGAGAGGTAGGTCGCTTGAAAAAATAAACCAATAATAATAATAATAATAATAATAATAATAATAATAATAATAATAATAATAATAATAAAAATATAAATAATAATATTATTATTTTTTATAATATTTTTTTTATTTATATTTTTATTATTTTTATTATTATTATTATTATTATTTTATTTATATTTATTTTTTATTATTAACAGCCTACACTCATATATTTACCATGTTTTCACAATTGTTTCAGTCACTTTTAAACCCGACGAATATGCGAAGCATTCCTTTTTCATGAATACCTCATTTTTAATTTTAATTTTCAATTTTTAATTTTTAATTTTAATTTTCAATTTTTAATTTTTAATTACTCAACTCGTGGTCATTAGATGTATCTTATAGCAAAATTTATCGTCTGCAGGTTCCAAGATGAGTTGGAGTCAGGCCTGTTGGAGGTGATTGTGCCCTCACCCTATTACTACCCCTCTTTCCGTCACCTTGACAACCGCTTCGGAGACACTGAGGATAGGGTGAAGTGAGTGGGGATGAGTGGTTGGGGGAGGGGGGGGGAAGGAGAAGGGGGTGGAGAGAGAAAGGAGGGGGTGGAAGGAGGGGAGGAAGGAGGGGGTGGAAGGAGGAGGCGGAAGGAGGGGGTAGAGGGAGGGGGAGGAAGGAGGGGGTGGAAGGAGGGATGAATAATTGGGGAAGAAGGAGGGGGTGTGGAGAGGAAGTGATGAATTGAAGGATAGGAATACTACACACAATAAAAAATACAGAAAAACGAAAACAACAACAACGACAAACAACACAAAAAATACAACAACAACTCGACGACAGATGGCGCACCAAGCAGAACCTGGACTACAGTTACCTCATGATGTACGCCAAGAACCGAGGAAAGTATTTCGTGCAGGTGGATTTCGTTGTTGTGTTGTTGGTGTTTTCGTTGTCGTCGTTGTTGTGTTGTTGGTGTTTTCGTTGTCGTCGTTGTTGTGTTCTTGGTGTTTTCGTTGTCGTCGTTGTTGTGTTGTTGGTGTTTTCGTTGTCGTCGTTGTTGTGTTGTTGGTGTTTTCGTTGTCGTCGTTGTTGTGTTGTTGGTGTTTTCGTTGTCGTCGTTGTTGTGTTGTTGGTGTTTTCGTTGTCGTCGTTGTTGTGTTGTTGGTGTTTTCGTTGTCGTCGTTGTTGTGTTGTTGGTGTTTTCGTTGTCGTCGTTGTTGTGTTCTTGTTCTTATTGTTTTTTTACTGTTATAACACACACACACACACACACACACACACACACACACACACACACACACACACACACACACACACACACACACACACACACACACAAACACACACACACACACACACACACACACACACACACACACACACACGCACACACAGATGGAGGACGATGTGGTGACGAAGAGTGGTTACCTGGGGGTGATGAGGTCATTTGCGGAGGGCTTCGAAGGGGAAGAGTGGCTCTTGCTTGAGTTCTCACACCTCGGCTTCATTGGTGGCTGCTTTTGGGGCTTGTTTGGCGTTTCAGGGGGTTTTTGGGGTCTTTTGGGGTTTTGGTGGTTGTTTGAAGGCTTTGGGGGTTTTTAGGGGTTTTTTGGGGGTTTTTAGGGGGTTTTTCGGAAGTTTTTTGGAAATTTTTTAGGGGTTTTTTGGGGGTTTTTAAGTGGTTTTTTGGTGGTAGGGCGAGAAATAGTGATGATTCCTGGGCTTGAAAGGAATGTGAGTGAGAAACAAAAAGCAATAACCACAAGCAAACAACCAATGAACAACAAACAAAACACAAACAAGCAATGAACAACAAACAAAACACAAACAACCAATGAACAACAAAAAAAACACAAACAACCAATGAACAACAAACAAAACACAAACAACCAATGAACAACAAACAAAACACAAACAACCAATGAACAACAAACAAAACACAAACAACCAATGAACAACAAACAAAACACAAACAACCAATGAAAAACAAACAAAACACAAACAACCAATGAACAACAAACAAAACACAAACAACCAATGAAAAACAAACAAAACACAAACAACCAATGAACAAAAAACAAAACACAAACAACCAATGAACAACAAACAAAACACAAACAAGCAATGAACAACAAACAAAACACAAACAACCAATGAACAACAAACAAAACACAAACAACCAACGCTGTAGGCAAGTTGTTCAGGAGCAGTGACCTGGCCACTGTGACTGAGTTCTTCCTTATGTTCCACCGAGATAAGCCCGTTGATTGGCTGCTCGACAACCTTTTGTATGTCAAGGTGTGCCATCCGGAGAAAAATGTCGTGAGTGGGGGGGAAGGGGGGCGTTGGTTTTGGGGGTTTTTTTAAGGGGAGGGAAATAATGAAGGGGGTGATGGGATGGTGGATGGGTGGGAGTGATTACCTATCCATACCTCATCCATCCATCTCTTTCCACATTCATCCATGCATCCATCCCCCCACTCATCCATCAATCCATTTCCACATCCATCCACCCATCCATCCATGCATCCATCCATCCATCCACGCATCCATCCATCCATCCACGCATCCATCCACCCATCCATTTCCACATCCATCCATCCATTCATTTTTTATCAATCCATCCATCCATCCATCCATTCATTTCTTATCAATCCATCCATCCATCCATCCATCCATTCATTTCCACATCCATCCATCCATCCATCCATCCATTCATTTTTTATCAATCCATCCATCCATCCATCCATTCATTTTTTATCAATCCATCCATCCATTTATCCATCCATCCATCCATTCATTTCCACATCCATCCATCCATTTCCATATCCATCCATCCATCACAGAATGAGTGCAACAAGGCGATGTTGAATTTGAGAAAACGATTCAAGCCTTCCCTTTTCCAGCACGTTGGTGTCTATTCCTCGCTCAAAGGAAAGGTGCAGAGACTCAAGGTGGGTGGTAGTGGGGGGAGGGGGGGGGGGGAGAGGGGGGAGGAAAGGAGGAAGAGGAAAGGGAGGAGGGGGCTGGCAGGAATGAGAGGTGTGAGGTTGGAAGGATCAAGAATTGTGTGGGATGGAGATGGGAGGAGTTGTGTGGAGGGATATTCAACCATAAATGTGCAACATTCACGCGCACACACACACACACACACACACACACACACACACACACACACATACACACATACACACACACACACACACACACACACACACACACACACACATACACACACACACACACACACACACACACACACACACACACACACACACACAGGACAAGTACTTCAAGACAGGCAAGGGCTCAATGGCTCACTTGAATCCTATGGCTGACGTCAGCACGAACATCAAGGTGTGTGCATGTATGTGTGTGTGTGGTTTCATGTGTGTGTTTGTTTGTGTGCCTGTGTCTGCTTGGACTTCTTTTTTCACACACACACAATTAACAAAAGCTACTATCCATGCACAACCCACCACCCGCACACACATGTATACATTTGTACACACACGTACTTGTACACACACCTACCGTACACACACCTACCCGTACACACACCTACCCGTACACACACCTACCCGTACACACACCTGCCCGTACACACACCTGCCCGTACACACACCTACCCGTACACACACGTACTTGTACACACACCTACCCGTACACACACGTACTTGTACACACACCTACCCGTACACACACCTACCGTACACACACCTACCGTACACACACCTACCCGTACACACATCTGCCCGTACACACACCTACCCGTACACACACCTACCGTACACACACCTACCGTACACACACCTACCCGTACACACACCTGCCCGTACACACACCTACCGTACACACACCTACCCGTACACACACCTGCCCGTACACACACCTACCCGTACACACACCTACCCGTACACACACCTGCCCGTACACACACCTACCCGTACACACACCTGCCCGTACACACACCTGCCCGTACACACCCGTGTACAGGTGTACGGTTCGCACAGTCTGATGCAGGCGTACAGCGGGCTGGGAATCTTCTGGGGCGTGAGTCCCTTGCAGGGAGATGAGGTCCTCATCCACTTCAAGAAGCCATGCCACCTCGTCAGGTCTCCTCCATTCTTCCGCTCATCCTTCCATGCATTCCTCCCTTCACTCATTCATTCTTCCATGCATTCCTGCCTTCACTCATTCATTCTTCCTTGCATTCCTCTTTTCACTCATTCATTCTTCCATGCATTCCTGCCTTCACTCATTCATTCTTCCA
>OX387260.1:915159-917659 GCA_947562095.1 Branchellion lobata
CACCACACTACACCACACTACATCACACCACACCACACCACACCACACCACACCACACTACATCACACCACACCACACTACATCACACCACACCACGTCACATCACACCACACCACACTACACCACACTACATCACACCACACCACATCACATCACACCACACCACACTACACCACACCACAGGAAGAGGACATTGATGATGACGAGGTGCAGTGTATCATCGCTAATCTCATCTACGAGGTAACCATTCTTTCACGCACAAACACACACACACACACACACACACACACACACACCCAAACACACACACAGGACAAGATCAAAGGGTACATCTCCCACCCACACAACAAGCTTGTGGTCAGCAAACAAAACGCATTTCCAGCCCTCTGCAAATGAACCTCTCCATCCTCTCCCCTTTCCACTTAACCCTTTCCTTTCTTCCTTTTCCTCTTTCTTTCCACCCAACCCTTTCCCCTCTTCCTCTTCCCCCTTTTCCCACCCAACCATTTCCCCTCTTTCTCTTCCCCCTTTTTCCACCCAACCATTTCCCCTCTTCCTCTTCTTCCTCTTTCTATCCATCCTTCTCCCCCCCCCCCTCCTTCCCCACTTTCCACCCAACTCCTACATACTCAACTTTTCGTTTCTCTCTTTCCACCCATCCCCTCCACAACCCCGCTTTTCTTCTTTTCTACACCCTTTCCAGGTATATTTATTATTTTTATTTTTATTTTTTTTATTTATTTTTTATTTTTTTCTTTTTTTTTTTTGTTTTTATATTCATTTTTCAACATTTTTCAACGAATTAAAAGCCATAAAACGTGTCACTTCATCCAAACGAAGAAAACTGCACCTGGATTCCCAAGACGTTTCAGTGGTTTTCAAATCCTGATTGCGTAATGCCGCTTTAACAACTTTCCTCTTTGTTTTTTATTGTCTTTTTTGTAGTTCTAATAATGGTATGTTTCATTGTATTGTATCTTATTGTATTTTACAACACACCACTTATTGTAACCTCAAATTCAATATAAAATTCAAATATTAAACTTTTTAAAATAAATTAAAAACGGAAAAATATTATGCATCAGAGCTCTCTTCGCTGCAGTTAACCACTGTTTCAGTACTCAGTGAGTTATGCTGTGAAGCTTGAAGCTCAAAGTTCGGTCCCTAAGTAAACTCAGGTTTAAATGCCGGTGTAAAAATTGCGCTATACAAATGATTAGATATCAATTCAACGTGATAAAGCGGCCACTACTTGGATGAATTTCATTTTGCCAACTGCCCGCATGCTTTGGAGGGCCCTTCCACACGTGACCTTCAAATCCTCACGTGATCCTTGCAGCAAACCAATGTCCACGTCTTCACCTCTCCTCTGCCCTGAGTGTTGTGGTGTGTCGTCATCCATCCATCTATCCATCCCTCCACCACTCATCCATCCGTCTATCCACCATCCATCTATCCGCCATCCATCTATCCGCCATCCATCTATCCACCATCCATATATCCGCCATCCATCTATCCGCCATCCATATATCCGCCATCCATCTATCCGCCACGTATCCATTTGTCTATCCACAATTCATTCATCATTTAACCATCCATTCATCAATACACCATCCATTCACACCCTCATAATCACCAATGCACCCAACCACCCACCAGCAAATGCACCACCCCCCCTTCTTCTACGTCAAACTCCTCTTCATCCAACAAACTCTTGGTCATCTCACTCGCTAACACCGTCATCGCTGTGTGGCGTTGTGTGGCGTTGTGTGGCGTTGAGTGGCGTTGTGTGGTGTTTTGAGTGGCGTTGTGTGGTTGTCGTGTGTGGTGTTGTGTATGGCGTTGTGTGGTGCTGTGTGGTGCTGTGTGGTGCTGTGTGGTGCTGTGTGGTGCTGTGTGGTGCTGTGTGGTGCTGTATGGTTGTCGTGTGTGGCGTTGTGTGGTTGTCGTGAGTGGTGTTGTGTGGTGTTGTGTGGTGTTGTGTGGTTTTGCGTGGTTGTCTTGTGTGGTGTTGTGTAGCTGTCGTGTGTGGTGTTGTATATTTGTTTTGTGTGGTGTTGTGTGGTTGTCGTGTGTGGTGTTGTGTGGCTGTCTTGTGTGGTGTTGTGTAGCTGTCGTGTGTGGTGTTGTGAGTGGCGTTGTGTGGTTGTCGAGTGTGGTGTTGTGTTGTGTAGTTTTCATGTGTGGTGTTGTGTAGTTGTCCTGTGTGGTGTTGTGTGGTCATCGTGTGTGGTGCTCTGTGGCATTGTTATTTGATTTGTCATATGGTGCAGTGTGGCCGTGTCAAGTGGTGGTGTTGTTATGTTGTGTTGTGTAGGGTTGTTAGGTTTTGTTGTGTAGTGTTGTTGCGTGGTGTTGTGTAGTAGGTTCACGTAATGTTATGTGGTGGTTTCATGTGTTGCTGACGTTACAGACAATGACACAAGTCACCAACGTTGAGCGACGCTTTGTATGGAAATGGTGGTGTTGACGGTGTCACCAAACAAACAGTACCTGGATG
>OX387260.1:923922-928922 GCA_947562095.1 Branchellion lobata
GGTGTGGTGTGGTGTGGTGTGGTGTGGTGTGGTGTGATGTGGTGTGATGTGGTGTGATGTGGTGTGGTGTGGTGTGGTGTGGTGTGGTGTGGTGTGGTGTGGTGTGGTGTGGTGTGGTGTGGTGTGGTGTGGTGTGGTGTGGTGTGTTAGAGCTGAAAGTAGATATTGAAAATATGTTGTGATGGAAGTGGTTTTTATTTGTAAAAAATAATCAAAAACTGACGGAAAGATGAACAAAAGAAGGAATGAAGAGAAAGAAAAAGATGAGTGGAAATGAGTGAAGAATGAGTGAGGGATGAGTGAGAGATGAGTGAAGAATGAGTGAAGAATGAGTCAGGAATAAGTGAGGGATGAGTGAAGAATGAGTGAAGAATGAGTGAAAGAATAAATGAATGCAGAATTAAGAAGAGGTAAAAGAATCAATAATGAATGAGTGAAAAAAGTGAAGGAAGAATGAATGAGTGAAAGAAAGTGAAGGAAGGAGTAAATGAGTGAAAGAAAGTGAAGGAAGGAGTGAAGGAAGGAGTGAAGAAGGAAGAGGCTACCTTTGACAGTGCGGTTCCAGATCTGCTGGGTGACATAGGCACCATCCCTGGGGTCCACTGCGTCCTGCAGAGTCCTGTTGAGCGCCTCTGCGTACAGGAGGGCTGTGTCATGGAAGAGGCCCACGAACAGGTTCACCTAGGAGGGGGGGGGGGGGGGGAAAGGTAGGGGATGGGGGGGAGGGGTGGGGGAAGGTGGAGAGATGAAGGGATGGGGAGAGGTGGGAGATGAGAGGTGGGGGAAGTGGGTGATGGGAAATGAGAAAAAGGGGGTGATGGGGGGTGGGGGAAGGGGGGGTGATGGGGGGTGGGAGAAGAGGGGGTGATGGGGGGTGGGGGAAGGGGGGGTGATGGGGGATGATGGGAGGGGGAAGATGAGGGGTTGAGGAGATGGGAGATGAGTGCTGATGGGTAGATGGAAGATGGGTGTTTGAGGGGTGGGTTATGATGTTTGATTTTTAATGGGTGAATTGTGTTGGTAGATGGATGTTAGTAAATGAGTGAAGGAGTTACTGAATGATTGAATGAATTAATGAATGAATAGATTATTGAGTGAATGTATGAGTGAGTGAATGAGTGAATGAGTGAATGAGTGAATGAGTGAATGAGTGAATGAGTGAATGAGTGAATGAATGAGAGACTCACGTCATCGTCGGGGCCAAAAACAGTTTCGTCAAAAAGGGTGTTTGCCCGTCTCTTGAGGGCTCTTGAAAACACCTGTCAGTCGTTCATTCATTCATTCATTCGTTCATTCATTCGTTCATTCATTCATTCGTTCATTCATTCATTCATTCATTCATTCATTCATTCATTCATTCATTCATTCATTCGTTGATTCATTCATTCGTTCATTCATTCATTCGTTCATTCATTCATTCATTCATTCATTCATTCATTCATTCATTCATTCGTTGATTCATTCATTCGTTCATTCATTCATTCGTTCATTTATTCGTTTATTCATTCATTAATTCATTCAATCATTCATTCGTTCGTTCATTTATTCCATTGTCCATTATTCATTCATCCATTCAATCACTTTTCTATTTATTTATCTCTCCATCTATGCACCTCCCACCCATCAACCACCCAACAACCACCCAACAACCACCCAACAAGCACCCATCAACCACCCAATTACCACCCAACAATCACCCAGCAACCCCCAAATAACCCCGCACCCCTTAGCAACCCCCAAACAACCCCACACATCCCCTCTTAGCAACCCCCAAACAACCCCCCACCTTCTTAGCAACCCCCAAACAACCACACATCCCCTTAGCAACCCCCAAACAACCCCACACCCCTCTTAGCAACCCCCAAACAACCCCCCATCCCCTTAGCAACCCCCAAACACCCACCTCATACTCATGGCTTTTGGGTTGCGTGAGGGTGACGGTGAGAAGGCTGTGGTAGGCCTGTCTGGCTCGTTCGTTCCTCTCTTGACTGTCATCTGCTCGGTACCATGGCAACTCCAGGCCGTGACGGCTGGTGTGTGTGTGTGTGTGTGTGTGTGTGTTTGTGTGTGTGTGGATGTGTATATATATATATTTGTGTGTGTGTGTGTGTGTGTGTGTGTGTGTGTGTGTGTGTGTGTTTGTGTGTGTGTGGATGTGTATATATGTGTCTGTGTGTGTGTGTGTGTGTGTGTGTGTGTGTGTGTGTGTGTGTGTGTGTGTGTGTGTGTGTGTGTGTGTGTGTGTGTGTGTGTGTGTGTGTGTGTGTGTGTGTGTGTGTGTGTGTGTGTGTGTGTGTGTGTGTGTGTGTGTGTGTGTGTGTGTGTGTGTGTGTGTGTGTGTGTGTGTGTGTGTGTGTGTGTGTGTGTGTGTGTGTGTGTGTGTGTACGTATAGATGCACATAGATGTGCATTTTATGTGCTTTGGGGAAGAAAACAAATAAACAAATTAATAAATGCACGAATGAATTAACAAATGAATGAATGAGTGAATGAATGAGTGAGTAAGTGAATGAATAAATGAGTGAATGAATGAGTGAATAAGTGGATGAATGCATGAGTGAATGATTGGGTGAATAAGTGAATGAATGAACGAGGGAATGAAGGAATGAAAGAGTGGAGAAAAGAATGAAGGAAGGAAGAAGGGAAGAAAAGAATGAAGGAAGGAATGAATGGGTGAATGAATGGGTGAATGAATGAGTGAATGAATGAGTGAATGAATGGGTGAATGAATGGGTGAATGAATGGGTGAATGAATGAAAGAATGAAGAAAGGAATGAATGGGTGAATGAATGAGTAAATGAATGAAAAAATGAAGGAAGGAATGAATTGGTGAATGAATGAGTGAATGAATGAAAGAATGAAGGAAGGAATGAATTGGTGAATGAATGAGTGAATGAATTGGTGAATGAAGGAAGGAATGAATGGGTGAATGAGTGAATGAATGGGTGAATGAAGGAAAGAATGAATGGGTGAATGAGTGAATGAATGGGTGAATGAATGAATGAATGGGTGAGTGAAGGAGGGGACAGGCACCCGCTGAAGGGATCCAGGTTGATGAAGACGTACTCGCCATTAGCGAAGTTCAAGGACTGCGCCACCAGCATGAGCTGTCGGATCGAGTCAGGAGAGTTGCACAACAGGATGGCTGGGGATGGGAAGTTTGGGAGGGGAGGGGATGAAGGAAGTGAATGCATGCAGGAAGTAAATGCCTGCAGGAAGTGAATGAATGCAGGAAGTGAATGCATGCAGGAAGTGAATGCATGCAGGAAGTGAATGCATGCAGGAAGTGAATGCATGCAGGAAGTGAATGCATGCAGGAAGTGAATGCATGCAGGAAGTGAATAAATGCATGAAGTGAATGCATGCAGGAAGTGAATGAATGCAGGAAGTGAATGCATGCAGGAAGTGAATGCATGCATGAAGTGAATGCATGCAGGAAGTGAATGCATGCAGGAAGTGAATGCATGCAGGAATTGAATGCATTCATTCACTCCCTGCATGCATTCATCTGCCATAGTCACGTGAGACTCACTCTGGTACTGGGTGCTGATGTGGTTGAGGAAGACAGAGGTGAAATCTTCGTCCTCTTCATCCTGCTCTATCGGGTGCAGACTTACTTTGATTCCTTCCTGCATGAGTGCATGAATGGGTGCATGAATAGGTGCATGAATGGGTGCATGAATGGGTGCATGAATGGGTGCATGAATTGATAGATGCATGCATGCATGCATGCATGCACTGATAGATGATTGCATGGAAGAAAGAAGAATGGATGGATGAAGGATGGATGGACGGATGAAGGAAGGACGGATGAAGGAAGGATGGATGAAGGAAAGATGGATGAAGGATTATGGATGGACGGATGAAGGATGGACGGATGAAGGATGGATAGATGAAGGATGGATGGATGAAGGATGGATGGATGAAGGATGGATGGATGAAGGATGGATGAAGGATGGATGAAGGATGGATGGAGGATGGATGGATGAAGGATGCACCTTTTTGAGGTAGGCCTCAATGGCACTGATAGCGATCTGACAAAACTTTTTGACTCCTTCCGAATGTCCGTCAGACGAGTATAACACCTAAATTGATATGACGTCACGACGATCTATCGACGTCACGAAACTTTGTGACGTTAAAACATGTAATATGACGTCACAATGTTTTATGTGACGTTACCTTGATGACATTCCAATGAAACCTGGTAAGTAGTTTGACCATCACGTGAGCCAGATCGCCTGCGTTCATGCCTAAAGAAGGGGAGGAGTGAGAGAAGGAGAAAGAGAAGAAAGAGGAATAGAAGAAGGAGGAGAAGAAGAAGGAGGAAGAAAAGAAGGAGGAAGAGGAGAAGAAGGAAGAGAAGAAGGAGGAAAAAAAGGAGGAGGAAGAGGAGAAGAAGGAAGAGGAGAAGGAGGAAGAAGAGAAGAAGGAAGAGGAAGAGGAGGAAGAGGAAGAGGAAAAGGAGGAAGAGGAGAAAGAGGAGGAAGAGGAAGAGAAAAACGGAAGTGCGTAGGACCTATTTGGGTGAGAAGTTGGCTGTTGAGGTTCTTTCTGAAGTCTACAGCCATTCCTCCTGGCGATATGATTGGCACGTTCCAAAAGGGGCAGAAGCTGTGGTGTGGTGTGGTGTGGTGTGGTGTGGTGTGGTGTGGTGTGGTGTGGTGTGGTGTGGTGTGGTGTGGTGTGGTGTGGTGTGGTGTGGTGTGGTGTGGTGTGGTGTGGTGTGGTGTGGTGTGGTGTGGTGTGGTGTGGTGTGGTGTGGTGTGGTGTGGTGTGGTGTGGTATGGCGTGATTTGGTGTGGTGTGGTGTGGTGTGGTGTGGTGCGGTGTGGTGTGGTTTGGTGTGGTGTGGTGTGGTGTGGTGTGGTGTGGTGTGGTGTGGTGTGGTGTGGTGTGGTGTGGTGTGGTGTGGTGTGGTGTGGTGTGGTGTGGTGTGGTGTGGTGTGGTGTGGTATGGCGTGATTTGGTGTGTTGTGGTGTGGTGTGGTGTGGTGTGG
>OX387260.1:951422-956422 GCA_947562095.1 Branchellion lobata
ATGGATGGGATGGATGGATTGATGGCTTAATGGATGGATTGATGTTTTAATGGATGGATGGTTCAATGGATGGATGGATGGCTTAATGGATGGATGGATGGTTTAATGGATGGATGGATGGATGGATGGATGGATTGATGGATGGATGGATGGCTTAATGGATGGATGGATGGTTTAATGGATGGATGTCTTAATGGATGGATGGATGGATGGCTTAATGGATGTTTCGTTAAAGGTTCAAATGGATAACTGGGAGTTCAGATTCGGAGACGATGACGGGGAGGCTTGGTTAATTATGAGTGAACTAATGAGACCATTCAAGACTTTCCATGGCTGCTTATATTGGTTGCAGAGAAAAACAACAACAAAAACAACAACAATAATAACAATAACAACAACAATAATAACAATAACAACAACAATAACAACAACAATAAAAACAACATTAAAAACGACAATAACACAACAAGAGTAACAACAACAGTGTAAACAAAACAACAGTAACGATGAAAACAAGAAAAAAAATGAAAATAACAATTATAACGATAAAGAACAACAATAATTATATAGCGCATAATAAGCTTTCCTTTAAGCATTTAAACGTATTAAGGCATATGTCAATGGTCTTTTGAAAGCTTCATAAGAATCGAGGGTGATCGCTGTTGTTGTTTTTGTTGTTATGTTGTTATTTTTGTTGTTATTTTTGTTGTTATTTATGTTGTTGTTTATGTTGTTTTTTTTTGTTGTTTTTTATGTTGTTGTTTATGTTGTTGTTTATGTTGTTGTTTATGTTGTTGTTTATATTGTTGTTTACGTTGTTGTTGTTGTTGTTTTTTTTATGTTGTTGCTGTTTTATAAAGACTTTATGACGATTCAACTGTTATCTTCGATTTGCGACAGTTCCAGCCTTCGTCTGAATCGGCTTTGATGCTTCCATGAAAAGAGTCTTTTTTCTTGAAAGTTTCCTTTGAAGATGACGAATCTCCTAGTCAGAACGAGCACTTCTATGGGATGCAAGAGCGCCATAGAAGGCTGTAGAAGCCGGATGGGTGTTTAATGAGGAATTATGACAGAGTAGGAGAGAATGAGACGGAGTAGGAGAGAATGAGATGGAGTAGGAGAGAATGAGATGGAGTAGGAGAGAATGAGACGGAGTAGGAGAGAATGAGACGGAGTAGGAGAGAATGAGACGGAGTAAGAGAGAATGAGATGGAGTAGGAGAGAATGAGACGGAGTAGGAGAGAATGAGACGGAGTAGGAGAGAATGAGACAGAGTAGGAGAGAATGAGACGGAGTAGGAGAGAATGAGACGGAGTAGGAGAGAATGAGATGGAGTAGGAGAGAATGAGACGGAGTAGGAAAGAATAAGATGGAGTAGGAGAGAATGAGACGGAGTAGGAGAGAATGAGATGGAGTAGGAGAGAATGAGACGGAGTAGGAGAGAATAAGATGGAGTAGGAGAGAATGAGACGGAGTAGGAGAGAATGAGACGGAGTAGGAGAGAATGAGACGGAGTAGGAGAGAATGAGATGGAGTAGGAGAGAATGAGACAGAGTAGGAGAGAATGAGACGGAGTAGGAGAGAATGAGACGGAGTAGGAGAAAGTAGGATAGAGTAGAAGAAAGTATGATAGAGTGAAAGGAAATATGAGATAATACAGGGGTTGTATGAGCGTGTGAAATTGTTAGAAGCGTCTATAGAGGTATGAGTAAGAAAAAAAAATTAAAGAAACACTCCGAAAAATTGATAGGTTATGAGGTTTAAAAATAAATTTTAAAGGTCTAAAAATAAACTTTAAAGGTCTAAAAATAAATTTTAAAGGTCTAAAAATAAACTTTAAAGGTTTATAAATAAACTGTGAAAGTTTAATGAAGGCGCAGAGTTATAGGAAAAGCGTATAGTTATAACGAAAGCGTACAGTTATAACGAAAGCGTATAGTTATAACGAAAGCGTACAGTTATGAGGAAACTGTGGAGTTATGAGGAAACTGTGGAGTTATGAGGAAACTGTGGAGTTAGAAGGAAACTGTGGAGTTATGAGGAAACTGTGGAGTTATGAGGAAACTGTGGAGTTATGAGGAAACTGTGGAGTTATGAGGAAACTGTGGAGTTATGAGGAAACTGTGGAGTTATGAGGAAACTGTGAGTTATGAGGAAACTGTGGAGTTATGAGGAAACTGTGGAGTTATGAGGAAACTGTGGAGTTATGAGGAAACTGTGGAGTTATAAGGAAACTGTGGAGTTATGAGGAAACTGTGGAGTTATGAGGAAACTGTGGAGTTATGAGGAAACTGTGGAGTTATAAGGAAACTGTGGAGTTATGAGGAAACTGTGGAGTTATGAGGAAACTGTGGAGTTAGAAGGAAACTGTGGAGTTATGAGGAAACTGTGGAGTTATGAGGAAACTGTGGAGTTATAAGGAAACTGTGGAGTTATGAGGAAACTGTGGAGTTATGAGGAAACTGTGGAGTTAGAAGGAAACTGTGGAGTTATAAGGAAACTGTGGAGTTATGAGGAAACTGTGGAGTTATGAGGAAACTGTGGAGTTATGAGGAAACTGTGGAGTTATGAGGAAACTGTGGAGTTATAAGGAAACTGTGGAGTTATGAGGAAACTGTGGAGTTATGAGGAAACTGTGGAGTTATGAGGAAACTGTGGAGTTATGAGGAAACTGTGGAGTTATGAGGAAACTGTGGAGTTATGAGGAAACTGTGGAGTTATGAGGAAACTGTGGAGTTATGAGGAAACTGTGGAGTTATGAGGAAACTGTGGAGTTATGAGGAAACTGTGGAGTTATGAGGAAACTGTGGAGTTATGAGGAAACTGTGGAGTTATGAGGAAACTGTGGAGTTATGAGGAAACTGTGGAGTTAGAAGGAAACAAGGGTTTCACTAGAACTATTTTGGATATGAAGCTATAGGGCTGCGAGTGATGATAGCGTTGAGTGAGAGCCAAGGAGTAGCGAGAATGAGTGAGGTCATGAAAAAGAACAGAAGAGGTGTTATGAATGTGTCATTATGGAGGTAGAGATTAGTGGTGCAAGAGGTAGAGATGATTAGTGTTGCAGGAGGTAGAGATGATTAGTGGTGCAGGAGGTAGAGATGATTAGTGGTGCAAGAGGTAGAGATGATTAGTGGTGCAGGAGGTAGAGATGATTAGTGGTGCAGGAGGTAGAAATGATTAGAGGTGCAGGAGGTAGAGATGATTAGTGGTGCAGGAGGTAGAGATGATTAGTGGTGCAGGAGGTAGAGATGATTAGTGTTGCAGGAGGCAGAGATGATTAGTGTTGCAGGAGGAAGAGATGATTAGTGGTGCAGGAGTCACGAGAAGGCAGTGCACGACAACCTTTTGTGCGTGCTTCATCGAAGAGCCTCGTGGTGTTTGTGACAGAGAGCAATAAGGAGAAAGACGTAAACGTACAAATACAGGTACAGACACAGATAAACGTATAAACACGGACATAGAAGCAAAAACACACATGGACACAGAAAAACCCAAAAAAAAAAGCACACACACACACTCATACACACTCATACACACACACACACACACACACTCACACACACACACACACACAAACACACACACACACACACACACACACACACACACACACACACACACACACACACACACACACACACACACACACTCACACACACACTCACACACACACACACACACACACACACACACACACACACACACACACACACACACACACACACACACACACACACACACACACACACACACACACACACACACACACACACACACACACACACACACACACACTCACAGGGCAGCGATGATACATAGCGCATGGTCACTTCACAGTGTCCCCACACAGCACTCACTGCAGGGTACACCGTCTTGTGCTTCAGACCGTCAAACGCCACTCCCAAGTACCTGTGGTGGTGATATTGTGGTGGTGATAGTGTGGTGGTGATAGTGTGGTGGTGGTGTGGTGTTGTGGTATGGTGGTGTAGTGGTAATGGTGGTGATGGTGATGGCGGTGTGGTGATGGCGGTGTGGTGTGGTGATGGTGGTGTGTGGTGGTGGTGGTGTAGGGGTGGTGGTGTGGTGGTGGTGGCGATGGTGATATGGTGTAGTGGTAATGGTGGGGGTGGTGTGGTAGTGATGGTGGGGGTGGTGGTGGTGTTGCTAGTGATTGTGATTTTGGTGGTGGTGGTGTGGTGGTAGTGGTGGTGATTGTGTTGTTGTTGTTGTTGTTGTGACAAACAACAAAAAATAACAACACAAAATATCACTCCAAAAAACATTAAAAAACAACAACAACCTTCCGTTGATGACGAATCCCAGAGTTCCCTCTTGCATGTCAAGAACCAGACCAAAGGTGTCAGGGATGGAGAAGTTGTGGTTTGAGTCGACAGATGGCAGAGCGGAGTTTTTGTTGGCGAGGTCTGCCCCCTGGTGAATGAGTTTATTCCTGCCGATGTCCCAACCCCAGCTGTTGCTATTGTTACCTATAAGGGGCTTGTAACCAGGACAGTGTAAAGGAGCCTCTTTGGTTGCTATGCCAACCACAGCGTGGGTACCTCGTTGCCTGTTAGGCCACGTGATCTCCCATAAGTGGACGCCACTCGAGAAGCCCACCTTACCCCGGATTCCGTCGGTACTTTGAGCCACCGGATGTCGGTGTATGGCGAAGACGTTGTCGTCCTTGATGAAGATGTTTAGGGAGCGGTCATCAGGATTCCAGGCGTGTTTGACTTGCGTTGGCAGCTCTGCTCTGGGCTCTTGCAGCAGCTGTTGGATGCAGTGGGGGTGAGAAGGCAGTGGTCTGAAGGCGCTTGAAGAAGGCGGTTTGGCATCCGAAGCGCCGCTTTCATTCTGGTGGGTGAGGCATGAGACGAGGCCCCTGTTGAAGAATTGTCTGTGCAGGCGTGAGGTGACGCTGCCGAAGAAAGGGAAGCTTCTGGAACGGTTTGAAGTCATTTGTTTCCCTGTGGTGGTTGGGTGTGGTGGTTGGTGGT
>OX387260.1:976422-983922 GCA_947562095.1 Branchellion lobata
GGAAGGGGGTAGGGGGAAGATGGTGGTGATTGTGGGAATGGTGGCAGAGGTTATGGTGAAGGTGAAAAAAATGTGGTGATGGTGAATGTGGGGGAATGTGGTGGTACAATAGTATTGTAATAGCGTTTGCAAAAAAATATTCAGCCATGGTGATTAAGGTGGAAAATGGTGATGACCACCCATCAACCACCCTTTCAACTTCCCGCTTGAAACACATCGGGTTTATCATTCAACTTTATATTATCTCTGTTTTTTTATATTATATTCCAGACCTAAATCTCAAAACCACCACACTTGACTTTTGTGAAATGGGATTTAAGCACATAAGTTGGCATAAAAAGTTTTGAAATAACTTTAAGATGGATAACAGAAAAATAATTTTGAATGATTTAAAAGTTAATTTACCGGCGAGTATCATCAAACAAAAGCCAAAAAGACAAATACACATGTGATATTATAATCCATAGGCTAAGACAGCTGTTTTTGTCAGTGAACCGGTAAACTAATTTATTCTTGTTTAATTGAGATTAGTCTGAAGCAGTCAAAAACAACGACTAGTTTGATCAAAGTAACTTCAGAAGTTATGTTGCTACAAAAACATCAAAATATAGCGTGGAAGTTAAGTTGGAAAAAGTTTGCTACTAACTTCTTCTTCTTTGTCTGTACTTGGTTCGCTTTCCACCTCGGCAGGTCTTTTGTCCACAGGGGGGCAGACGACACCAACCACCAACAAGGTCCCAAACAAAAACAATATCCTATACATTTAGACGTGTAGGAGTCCCTGCAAAAGTATACCTTGTGAGAAAATATTAATAAATAAATGTCAAATGTGTAAAAAGTAAAAAAATTTTATTAATAATTATTCAAAAGATTTAAATTTATTCTGTAATGTGAGACAGGCTAAAACCACATACTTATATATGCCAGCAGGAAACTAACGGATCACGATCGGTTATGTCAGCACTACAAAAGTTAACTTAAGTTAAAAATATAAATAATGATTTTTTTTGTTATTTATTAAAGCTCATCTGCATGCACGTTTTTGAATAAAAAATAAAAACTATTAAAATGAGCAAAAAATAAATGAGTTTAACAAAGTAAAAATGAAATCTTGAAAAAGATAAAAATAAACCAAAAAAAAATTAGATGAATTGTCGAAAGATATTGAAGTCTCAACAGAAAATACCATTGAGTCAAGTGACTGGAATTTTTTAAATAATAAATAATAAAAAATACGCAAAAATGTTGAATTTTATCTACTCAACGCATTCGTATAGCGCCTTTAACATGATTCAAAGACGTCACATATGAATGGTTTTACTCACCAGGTGACTAAGTGGCTTAGTCATAAACCACTCTAGCACGAAGTCGGATTTTTACTTAAATCACCTCTCTTCCTACAATTCAAATTTGATCTCAGCTTGGAATCAAACCCTAAGCCTTTGCTTCACAACCTAACTCACTAACCAGAGGATACAGACAACAAACTAAAACTACGATCACTTCCTTTATAAAAGTTTCAGCACCTTCACAGTATGAATCCACACGGCTTGAACAGCAACAACCGCTGCTTGAACAGCAACAATCGCTGCTTGAACAGCAACAACCGCTGCTTGAACAGCAACAACCGCTGCTTGAACAGCAACAACCGCTGCTTGAACAGCAACAACCGCTGCTTGAACAGCAACAACCGCTGCTTGAACAGCAACAACCGCTGCTTGAACAGCAACAACCACTGCTTGAACAGCAACAACCACTGCTTGAACAGCAACAACCACCGCTTGAACAGCAACAACCTCTGCTTGAACAGCAACAACCGCTGCTTGAACAGCAACAACCGCTGCTTGAACAGCAACAACCTCTGCTTGAACAGCAACAACCTCTGCTTGAACAGCAACAACCGCTGCTTGAACAGCAACAACCGCTGCTTGAACAGCAACAACCGCTGCTTGAACAGCAACAACCGCTGCTTGAACAGCAACAACCACTGCTTGAACAGCAACAACCACTGCTTGAGCAGCAACAACCACTGCTCAAAAATCCAACAATTTTTATGTCCCACTCATTCTGAGATAAAATCAATATTTGCATCCCTTGATAAACGTCTGTTCTCTTAAGCTTATATAAACTCTCACTCCATCAAGTCCTCCTTTCAATCGAGACAACGCAACGTATGAAAATATGGAAACAAAACTGTACTAATCTAATCTAATCTAATCTATTTTAATCTAATCTAAACTAATTTAATCCAATCTAATTTAATATAATATGAAATAATCTAATCTAATCCAATCTTAACTAATCTAATCCAATCTTAACTAATCTAATCTAATCTAATTCAAGCTAATCTAATCTAATCCAACCTTAACTAATCTAATCTAATCTAATCTAATTTAAAAGAGTATAGCACTGATTATTAGTGTTCGGAGGCAGTGTGGTTAAATCTGCCTTTTAGCAAGACAGAACATTCCTCTATAACCTCCCTACATTCTTACAAACCAGCCATCAAAGTCATTTTGGTATGTTATTTTTTATAAAGAAATTGAAATGTCTATTTTCTGTTTTATGTCTACACGACTGTTTGAATGAACAAAGAATGAACAAAGAATGAACGAACAAAGAACAAAAAAGGAACAAGGAATGCGTAAGGAAGGAATGAAAGAGAGAACAAATGAAGAAGAAGGCTGGGAGAAAGAGAGGGGGGGGGGGAGGGGGGGAGGGGGGGAGGGGGGGAGGGGGGGAGGGGGGGAGGGAGGGGGGGAGGGAGGGGGAAAGGGGGAAAAAAAAAGTTCAGGGGTGTCTGAGGAGACGAGGCCCCTTGTACTTCCTGGACAGACCCACCCTGTGAGCGCCCCGTGCTGCTGTTGTACCACTTGCCCGTGGTGAAGGCTGCTGCTGCTGCTCTTCTGTGGGGTGGTGGTTCGGTGGGGTGATGGGATGGTGGGGTGATGGGATGGTGGGGTGATGGGATGGTGGGATGGTGGGGTGGTGGAATGATGGGATGATGGGATGGTGGGGTGATGCGATGGTGGGGTGATGGGATGGTGGGGTGATGGGATGGTGGAATGATGGGATGGTGGAATGATGGGATGGTGGGGGGATGGGATGGGGGAGTGACGGAGACCCTGCAGAAGGAAAAGCTTGAACTTGTGGAGGGTGTGGTGGTTGAGGTTCATGAAGTCATCCAGGTGTTGCAGCAGAGGCGCACAAGAAGGAACTTGGTGGTCCTCCTGCACCACCTCCCTCGCCCCATGGTGGCGCTTTGAAATGGTGGAACTACCACCATCTTTTCCATCACCATCTTCCCCATCACCATCTTCTTCCCCATCATCCTCCCTACCACTTTTTCTTGAACCATTTCTTCCGTTAGTTCCACCATCAATCTCTTTTTCACCATCACCACCCCAAATTTTTTCACCACCATGCCCACACAGCTTCCACAGGTGACTGTTCTTGATGGTGGTTCTGTTGTCATAGAAACCACCCCCCTCTTCATCCATCCCTTCTACCACATCACTGTCATCAGGCACAAGTGCTTCCTCGTGCTGGTTGCCATGCCTACCACCTCCCACATCCTCCTCATCCACTTCTTGGTATTTCTTTTCGAACCTTCCTTCCTTCCCTCCTCCATCCTCTGTATCACCTTGCAATTCTCCGTATATCCTCTCTGAACATCCTTCTTTTTCGTCACCACCTTCCATATCTTCTTCCGCTTCGTCACACTTTCTCTCCGTACCTCCTTTCTTCCCCCCCCATCCACCTTTCCTACCATCTTCCACTTCTTCACAACTTTTCGCCATAAATTTTTCCTTCTTTCCATCACCTCCTCCTTCCAAAACTTCATCTTCAACACCAATGAAACCTTCGCTTGAATTGTCTTTGTGTGGATTCACCGTTTCATCACCACCCACCATTCTACCACCATTCATCCTTCCATCACCATCCACCATTTCACCACTATCCATCATTTCACCACCATCCACGGTTCCACCAACATCCCCTGTTGCATCACCACCCACCATTCCACCACCATTCACGGTTCCACCAACATCCCCTGTTGCATCACCACCCACCATTCCACCACCATTCACGGTTGCACCAACATCCCCTGTTGCACCAACATCCCCTGTTGCACCACCCCCCACCATTCCACCACCATCCCCTGTTGCACCACCATCCACCATTCCACCACCATCCACCATTCCACCACCATCCACCATTCCAACACCATCCACCATTCCACCCCCATCCACCATTCCACCACCATCCACGGTTGCACCACCATCCACCATTCCACCACCATCCACGGTTGCACCGCCATCCACCATTCCACCACCATCCACCATTCCACCACCATCCACCATTCCACCACCACCCACCATTCCACCACCATCCACGGTTGCACCGCCATCCACCATTCCACCACCATCCACGGTTGCACCACCATCCACCATTCCACCACCATCCACCATTCCACCACCATCCACCATTCTAACACCATCCACCATTCCACCATCACCCACCATTCCACCACCATCCACGGTTGCACCACCATCAACACCATCTGTTTGAGTGCCCCCTTGAACGAGAAGAGAGGCTTTCAAAGGTGCTACACCGTCATCTTCCATTTCTTGCTTCCTTTTGAGACATTTTTTGTTGTTGTGTACAGTGGGGTGGAGGTGGTTTGTGTCGTTGTTGTGTACAGTGGGGTGGAGGTGGTTTGTGTCGTTGTTGTGTACAGTGGAGTGGAGGTGGTTTGTGTCGTTGTTGTGTACAGTGGAGTGGAGGTGGTTTGTGTCGTTGTTGTGTACAGTGGAGTGGAGGTGGTTTGTGTCGTTGTTGTGTACAGTGGAGTGGAGGTGGGGTGTGTCGTTGTTGTGTACAGTGGAGTGGAGGTGGTTTGTGTCGTTGTTGTGTACAGTGGAGTGGAGGTGGGGTGTGTCGTTGTTGTGTACAGTGGGGTGGAGGTGGTTTGTGTCGTTGTTGTGTACAGTGGGGTGGAGGTGGGGTGTGTCTTCGTCTTCTGCAGTCCCACAAGTTGCTAGGAAGGATTTTTCACTGTAGACTATTTTCTTGGAAGGCTTTTCATCATCCTCACTTTCACCATTGTCCACCACACCATCAACCACACCATCAACCACACCAGCAACCACACCGTCAACCACACCATCAACCACACCATCAACCACACCATCAACCACACCGTCAACCACACCATCAACCACACCATTAACCACACCATCAACCACACCAGCAACCACGCCATCAACCACACCAGCAACCACACCATCAACCACACCATCAACCACACCATCAACCACACCATCAACCACACCATCAACCACACCATCAACCACACCATCAACCACACCATCAACCACACCATCAACCACACCAGCAACCACACAATCTTTTTCCCCATCCTCTACCACACCATCTTCCTTCTCTCTACTACCAACCCCAAAAACCTTCTTCCTCTCATCAACTCCACAATCAATCGAAACACCAGTATCTTTCTCATCTTCTTCCTCTAGCCTCCCTTCCTCCTCCACACCACTCCCTCCATCACCCCCCTCCTCCTCAGCATGGAAATTTTTTTCTGCACCTCCAACCGTTTCATTACCACACTTTATCACAACCAGACTGTCTTCATGCTTCTTCGGGACATTTACATCTTGAGAGACCTCTTTCTCTACAATCCTCATCGACGAACATTTATCCACTGCACTCTCTTCCCCTAATCCCCTCACTTCCACCACTACACTCTTCTCCGCCACACCTTCTTCTTCTTTCAAACCTTCCACAACGCCTCCTTCTTTCTCTTCACCCTTCCCACCGACATCAGCACCAGAGACGCCCTCATAACTTTTTAAACTACCGTCTTCTTCCCCAAGCATTGAAGCTGCTACTTCCATCAAAACATCACTTATTATTTCATCCACTCTCTCCTCCTCATCCACTTTCTCCTCCTCATCCTCTCTCTCCTCCTCATCCACTCTCTCCTCCTCATCCACTCTCTCCTCCTCATCCTCTCTCTCCTCCTCATCCACTCTCTCTTCTTCATCCACTCTCTCCTTCTCATCCACTCTCTCCTCCTCATCCACTCTCTCCCCCTCATCCACTCTCTCCTCCTCATCCACTCTCTCCTCCTCATCCACTCTCTCCCCCTCATCCACTCTCTCTTCCTCATCCACTCTCTCCTCTTCATCCAATCTCTCTTCCTCATCCACTCTCTCCTCTTCATCCAATCTCTCTTCCTCATCCACTCTCTCCTCCTCATCCACTCTCTCCTCCTCATCCACTCTCTCCTCCTCATTCAATCTCTCTTCTTCATCCACTCTCTCCTTCTCATCCACTCTCTCCTCCTCATCCTCTCTCTCCTCCTCATCCAATCTCTCTTCCTCATTCATATTTTTTTCTTCTTCTACTTTTTCAACCTCATCTACTCTTTCTTTCTCATCTACTTCCTCTTCCACTTTTCCGCCATTATCTAATATTTTTTTTCCATTTAATTTCTTTCCATCATCTCCATCACCTCCTCCATCTTCAATATTGTCACCAGCATTTTTTCCATCCACTTCCCTAACACTTTGCAATGTTCCTTGCAACAAACAGCCTGAATTCGCCCTTGTGTCTTGACACTTGACATTGTGCAGGTTATCTTCACTATGGTAATTGCTGCTGCCTTGGTGATGGTGGTTGCTGCCTTGGTGATGGTGGTTGCTGCCTTGGTGATGGTGGTTGCTATCTTGGTGATGGTTTCTACCTTGGTGACTCAACCTGCCAAGATTCCTCATCATCATCAAATGCTCCCTTCTCTCATTTTCCTCATTTTCCAGCAACGCCTGTCTGAGTAGTTCATCTCCATTTGGCTTTCCTCTGGTACAACTCATGAGTGAAGTGGTGAAAGTGGAAGCAAAAGATGTGTTGGAGCTTGAAGCAACAGAACCAACTGGTGTCTTGAGAGTTGTCTCAGTAGTGTTGCAAACATTTGAACTAGAAGACATACTTGGGAACAGAGTGTGTTGAATAGGGGGTTGAGGAGCTGGATTATTGGGAGAGTGAGTTGTAGTGATTGGAAGACTGAAGTTTTTTTGGGTTTCCATCTCTTGTTTTATCAATTTTGCTTTTTGACCATTTTGTTCAATGCATTCTGATAAGCTGACATCTGAGACATCAGATGTATTTTTTAGAAGAACTTTGTTATTTTCAAGCTCTCTCACACTTTCTTCTATCACACATGGAGTGCCATTTTGTTCTCCAATGATTTGCTTAGATTCAACCACTTTTTTCGCATTATTTTGGTCAAGTAGTACCTGACTATTCATGTTTTTTTCTATATGGTTTTCACTTGGTCTAGAAGCTTCATAATCTTCTTCTGTATCAACTGAACTCTCATATTTTGTCTTTCTTTCAACTATAGTATCACACTCATTATTTAAAAATTGCATATTTTCTATTGGATCACTTGTGTCTTTCATAGTTCGATTTACAGCCTTA
>OX387260.1:988922-991422 GCA_947562095.1 Branchellion lobata
TGGTAGCTGAGTGCGTGGACATTACGTCATGCGGCAACTTTGCCGTGGTTGGTTTCTCTAACGGCGTAGTCAACAAGTTCAATCTGCAGTCAGGACAACACAGAGGTTGCTATGGTGACCAAAATTGTCGCCATGTTGGCAGTTTGTGTGGAGTGTTTGTGGACGTGTTGAATAGCAGGTTGGTCAGTGTGGGCTGGGACGGCTGGGTGAGGTTTTGGGCCTTTGTTTCTCGTCAGTCGCTAGGTGGCGTCGAGTTTCCAGGGGCTGTTCTGAGGAGGGCGCAACTATGCAGAGACAAGTTTGTAATTGTTGTTGTTGTTGTTGTTGTTGTTGTTGGTGTTGTTGTTGTTGTTGTTGTTGTTGTTGTTGGTGTTGTTGATATTAACTTTGTTGATAATGGCGTTTAAAATGTTGTTTTTGTTGATTTTTTTGTTGATGTTGACGTCTCAAATGTTGCTCTTGCTCTTGTTCAACACAACAACCAAAGTGACAACAAAGCAACAACACAGCAACTTGTTGGCGGTGGCACGTGACGACTTCAGTGTTGTTGTGGTGGACATCTTCTCGCACAACACCGTGCGGACGTTCAAGCATCATCGAAATGACGTCACAGACATGGTCTGGGCACGTGCTTCGTTTGTGTGTGTGTTTTTATGTTTGTGTTTGGATGTTTGTGAATGTCTGTGTGGATTATTGTGCGTCTGTGTGTGTTGATATTTCCGATGTTTGGGATGGTGACGACGACGACGACGATGATGATGATGATGATGATGATGATGATGATGATGATGATGATGATGAGGATGATGATGATGATGAGGATGATGATGGTGATGATGATGATGATGATGACGACGACAATTACAGGTGTTTGGCAGGTCAGGCAGGTGGCTGTTGACTTCTTGCATGGACTCCTGCATCAGAATCTTTGACTTGGTGTCCGCATGGTTGGTTGTGTGTGTGTGTGTGCGTGTGTGTGTGTGTGCGTGTGTGTGTGTGCGTGTACCTTGAAGATCCACACGTCCACAGCCTCGTGGATCAGATACGCACAGACAAGCCGGCCACCTCCATCACCATCTCCCCCTCCAACGAACTACTGGCATCCACCCACGTGGATGACCTGGGTGGGTTGTGTGTGTGTGTGTGTGTGTGTGTGTGTGTGTGTGTGTGTGTGTGTGTGTGTGTGTGTGTGTGTGTGTGTGTATGTGTGTGTGTGTGTGTGTGTGTGTGTGTGTGTGTGTGTGTGTGTGTGTGTGTGTGTGTGTGTGTGTGTGTGTGTGTGTGTGTGTGTGTGTGTGTGTGTGTGTGTGTGTGTGTGTGTGTGTGTGTGTGTGTGTGTGTGTGTGTGTGTGTGTGTGTGTGTGTGTGTGTGTGTGTGTGTGTGTGTGTGTGTGTGTGTGTGTGTGTGTGTGTGTGTGTGTGTGTGTGTGTGTGTGTGTGTGTGTGTGTGTGTGTGTGTGTGTGTGTGTGTGTGTGTGTGTGTGTGTGTGTGTGTGTGTGTGTGTGTGTGTGTGTGTGTGTGTGTGTGTGTGTGTGTGTGTGTGTGTGTGTGTGTGTGTGTGTGTGTGTGTGTGTGTGGGTGGGTGGGTGTGTGTGTGTGTGTGTGTGTGTGTGTGTGTGTGTGTGTGTGTATATGTGTATATGTGTATGTGTATTTGTATTTGTATGTGTGTGTAAGTGTGTGGTGTTTGTGTTGTGACTTAAAAGGTTTTGCGGGAAATGGTGTCTTTTTGTATGTGAAGCGTTGCCTTTTGTTCACGCACACACACACACACACACACACACACACACACACACACACACACACACACACACACACACACACACACAGGCATCTACCTGTGGTTCAACACCCGTCTCTACCAGCGTAAAGAAGACACTTCACTACAGACCACCACCACCACCATTGCTGCTGCTGATGCAGATGACGTTGTTGAGATGCCGAGAACAAAGTGTGTTGAAGAGGAAGAAGACAACGCTGATGAGGCAAAAGGTAGTGATGATGATGATACCAGACGAAAATTTTACAAATTCTCATTAACCATCAACCACTCATCCATTAGTGAATTATGAATCACTCAACCAGCCATCACCTCATCAGCCACTCTCCCATCCAATCAAAACATTTTTTTAGCGCTAAATAAAACTTTACTTAAGCGCTCACTTTTTTTGTATTTTTTTTATACTATATGATGAAAATAAAAATTCTTCAGTGGCTCCGATACTCCACATAGTTAATGCTTCTATAGTAACATTCGATTTGCATTGTATTGTATTGTTTTGTATTGTATTCTTCTTTATTTTATTGTATTGTAGTGTATTGTATTGTATTGTATTTTATTTTATTGTATTGTATTTTATTGTTTTTTATTGTATTGTATCGTATTGTATTTCATTGTTTTGTATTGTATTGTATTGTATTGTATCGTATTATATTGAATTGTTTTGTATTGTATTGTATTGTATTGTATTGTATTGTATTGTATTGTATTGAATTGTA
>OX387260.1:996422-1001422 GCA_947562095.1 Branchellion lobata
TCCCTTCCCCCACAACCCTCTTCCCCCCACAACCCTCCCCTCCCCCAGCAAGGGCACTTTTCAGTACCACCTGGAAGGCATGTACGACCTCAATGACCTGGCCGTTGTGAACGTCAGGGAAGGTGGCGACCTTTCGTGTGCCTTCAAAATCCTCGTCTTCCCCTCCTCCCGCCTCTTCTCCGCTGCCTCGCCCAAGATCAAGGTACCTCTTCCACCCCTTGTCTGATCTCAGATGCTCCAAACCTATTGATTTTATTCTCAATCAATTTGAATTAATCCCATCCTATTTATTTCAATCCCATCCTATTTAGTTCAATCCCATCCTATTTAGTTCAATCTCATCCTATTTAGTTCAATCCCATCCTATTTAGTTCAATCTCATCCTATTTAGTTCAATCTCATCCTATTTAGTTCAATCCCATCCTATTTAGTTCAATCTCATCCTATTTAGTTCAATCCCATCCTATTTAGTTCAATCTCATCCTATTTAGTTCAATCTCATCCTATTTAGTTCAATCCCATCCTATTTAGTTCAATCCCATCCTATTTAGTTCAATCTCATCCTATTTAGTTCAATCCCATCCTATTTAGTTCAATCCCATCCTATTTAGTTCAATCCCATCCTATTTAGTTCAATCCCATCCTATTTAGTTCAATCTCATCCTATTTAGTTCAATCCCATCCTATTTAGTTCAATCCCATCCTATTTAGTTCAATCTCATCCTATTTAGTTCAATCCCATCCTATTTAGTTCAATCCCATCCTATTTAGTTCAATCTCATCCTATTTAGTTTAATCCCATCCTATTTAGTTCAATCCCATCCTATTTTGTTCAATCCCATCCTATTTAGTTCAATCTCATCCTATTTAGTCCAATCCCATCCTATTTAGTTCAATCCCATCCTATTTAGTTCAATCTCATCCTATTTAGTTCAATCTCATCCTATTTAGTTCATTCTCATCCTATTTAGTTCAATCCCATCCTATTTAGTTCAATCTCATCCTATTTAGTTCAATCTCATCCTATTTAGTTCAATCTCATCCTATTTAGTTCAATCTCATCCTATTTAGTTCAATCCCATCCTATTTTGTTCAATCTCATCCTATTTAGTTCAATCCCATCCTATTTAGTTCAATCTCATCCTATTTAGTTCAATCTCATCCTATTTAGTTCAATCCCATCCTATTTAGTTCAATCCCATCCTATTTAGTTCAATCTCATCCTATTTAGTTCAATCCCATCCTATTTAGTTCAATCCCATCCTATTTAGTTCAATCCCATCCTATTTAGTTCAATCCCATCCTATTTAGTTCAATCTCATCCTATTTAGTTCAATCCCATCCTATTTAGTTCAATCCCATCTTATTTAGTTCAATCTCATCCTATTTAGTTCAATCCCATCCTATTTAGTTCAATCCCATCCTATTTAGTTCAATCTCATCCTATTTAGTTTAATCCCATCCTATTTAGTTCAATCCCATCCTATTTTGTTCAATCCCATCCTATTTAGTTCAATCTCATCCTATTTAGTCCAATCCCATCCTATTTAGTTCAATCCCATCCTATTTAGTTCAATCTCATCCTATTTAGTTCAATCTCATCCTATTTAGTTCAATCTCATCCTATTTAGTTCAATCTCATCCTATTTAGTTCAATCCCATCCTATTTAGTTCAATCTCATCCTATTTAGTTCAATCTCATCCTATTTAGTTCAATCCCATCCTATTTAGTTCAATCTCATCCTATTTAGTTCAATCCCATCCTATTTAGTTCAATCTCATCCTATTTAGTTCATTCTCATCCTATTTAGTTCAATCCCATCCTATTTAGTTCAATCTCATCCTATTTAGTTCAATCTCATCCTATTTAGTTCAATCTCATCCTATTTAGTTCAATCTCATCCTATTTAGTTCAATCCCATCCTATTTTGTTCAATCTCATCCTATTTAGTTCAATCCCATCCTATTTAGTTCAATCTCATCCTATTTAGTTCAATCTCATCCTATTTAGTTCAATCCCATCCTATTTAGTTCAATCCCATCCTATTTAGTTCAATCTCATCCTATTTAGTTCAATCCCATCCTATTTAGTTCAATCCCATCCTATTTAGTTCAATCCCATCCTATTTAGTTCAATCCCATCCTATTTAGTTCAATCTCATCCTATTTAGTTCAATCCCATCCTATTTAGTTCAATCCCATCTTATTTAGTTCAATCTCATCCTATTTAGTTCAATCCCATCCTATTTAGTTCAATCCCATCCTATTTAGTTCAATCTCATCCTATTTAGTTTAATCCCATCCTATTTAGTTCAATCCCATCCTATTTTGTTCAATCCCATCCTATTTAGTTCAATCTCATCCTATTTAGTCCAATCCCATCCTATTTAGTTCAATCCCATCCTATTTAGTTCAATCTCATCCTATTTAGTTCAATCTCATCCTATTTAGTTCAATCTCATCCTATTTAGTTCAATCTCATCCTATTTAGTTCAATCCCATCCTATTTAGTTCAATCTCATCCTATTTAGTTCAATCTCATCCTATTTAGTTCAATCCCATCCTATTTAGTTCAATCTCATCCTATTTAGTTCAATCCCATCCTATTTATTTCAATCTCATCCTATTTAGTTCAATCTCATCCTATTTAGTTCAATCTCATCCTATTTAGTTCAATCTCATCCTATTTAGTTCAATCCCATCCTATTTAGTTCAATCCCATCCTATTTAGTTCAATCCCATCCTATTTAGTTCAATCTCATCCTATTTAGTTCAATCTCATCCTATTTAGTTCAATCTCATCCTATTTAGTTCAATCTCATCCTATTTAGTTCAATCCCATCCTATTTAGTTTAATCTCATCCTATTTAGTTCAATCCCATCCTATTTAGTTCAATCTCATCCTATTTAGTTCAATCCCATCCTATTTAGTTCAATCCCATCCTATTTAGTTCAATCTCATCCTATTTAGTTCAATCTCATCCTATTTAGTTCAATCTCATCCTATTTAGTTCAATCTCATCCTATTTAGTTCAATCTCATCCTATTTAGTTCAATCCCATCCTATTTAGTTCAATCCCATCCTATTTAGTTCAATCTCATCCTATTTAGTTCAATCCCATCCTATTTAGTTCAATCTCATCCTATTTAGTTCAATCCTATTTATTTTGTTTTATCTGATCAAATTTTATACATTTTTACCTAATCCACCAATAACCCCATGTATTTCAAGCAATTTTTTTAGCGCCTTATGTAATCAAAACACCCATCTCACCCACTCACCTATCTCACCCATCCATCCACCCACCCACCCATCCATCCACCCACCCACCCATTCATCCACCCACCTATCTCACCCATCTACCCATCCACCCATCTACATACTCACCCACCCATCCACTCACTCACCCATCCATCCACTCACCCATCCACCCACTCACCCATCCACCCACTCACCCATCCATCCACTCACCCATCCATCCACTCACCCATCCACCCCTTTGACGTTCCAGAAAAAATGGATGGAGGTGTTGGATGAGTGGAAGCGATGTAACATGCCATCCCACCACCGTCACACCGCCCTCACCGGTCTGTCAGTCCCATCGTCATCACCATCACTTCATCCCCATCATCACTTTATCACCATCATCACTTCATCACCATCATCACTTTATCACCATCATCACTTCATCACCATCATCACTTTATCACCATCATCACTTTATCACTATCATCACTTCATCACCATCATCACTTTATCACCATCATCACTTTATCACTATCATCACTTCATCACCATCATCACTTTATCACCATCATCACTTCATCACCATCATCACTTCACCATCATTCCACTTTCACCGTTTCACTCACTACCATCCTCCCACTCTCACCCTTTCAGCCACCTTTCCTTCTATTACATTTGCTATATCACCATCACCACAACCACCAACACCACCACCACCACCACCAATACCACCACCACCATCACTACTACCACTACCACCACAACTATCACCACCATTGCCACAACCACCACCACTACTACCACCACTATCATCACAACCACCACCACTACTACCAGAACCACTACTACTACTACAACTACCACATCCATGCAACACTACGCCACATCACAAAAGCCACCACCACAACCACCACCACTGCAACCACCACCACCACCACTACAACCACCATAGGAAGCAACCCATTCGAGGAGGGGGAGGGGGTGGGGGGCATGGAGGAGTGGGTGGCTGATGCCCCTGAAGACCTGGATGTGTTGGTGGCTCAGAGGGACTTTGAGGGGGCTGTGGACCTTGTGATCAAAGGTGGTGGTGTGGTATGGTGTGGTGTGGTGTGGTGTGGTGTGGTGTAGTGTGGTCTGGTGTGGTGTGGTGTGGTGGTGTGGTGTGGTGTGGTGAAGTATGGTGTAGTGTGGTGTGGTGGGGTGTGGTGTGATGTGGTGTGGTGTGGTGTGGTACGGTATGGTGTGTTGTGGTATGGTGTGGTGTGGTGTGGTACTGGGGTTGAGGTGATTGCGTAAAGATTATGGACATGGTGGGAAGTGTGTCATCATCATCAACACCTACTCCACTCATTTCACCTTCTCCACAGTTCATGAGTACTTGAACAAGCATCCTAATCTCTCTGACGTTGCCGATTACAAGTTTGCTCCTCATGCTCTTCTTCTTCCTCCTCCTCCTTCTCCTCCTTCTCCTCCTCCTCCTCCTCCTCTTCCTTCTCCTCTTCCTCCTTCTCCTCCTCCTCCTCCTTCTCCTCCTCCTCCTCCTTCTCCTCCTCCTCCTCCTCCTCTTCCTCTTCCTTTTCCTCCTCCTCCTTCTCCTCCTCCTCCTCCTCCTCCTCCTCCTCCTTCTCCTCCTTCTCCTCCTCCTCCTCCTCCTCCTCCTCCTCCTCCTCCTCTTCCTCTTCCTTTTCCTCCTCCTCCTTCTCCTCCTCCTCCTCCTCCTCCTCCTCCTCCTCCTCCTCCTCCTCTTGCTTTT
>OX387260.1:1006422-1011422 GCA_947562095.1 Branchellion lobata
GAAAAGGAGAATGAGGGGGAGGATGGGGAAAGGCGGATGAGGAGGAGGATGGGGGGAGGCGAATGAGGAGGAGGAGGAGGAGGAGGAAGAGGAGGATGGGGAAGCCGGATGAGGAGGAGGATGGGAGGATGGGAGGAGGAGGAGGAGGAGGAGGAGGAGGATGGGAGGAGAAGGAGGATGGGGGGGAGCAGGAGGAAGAAGAAAATGAGGAGGAGGATGGGGAGGAGAAGGATGGGGGAGGCGGATGAGGGGAGGAGGAGGAGGAGGAGGATGGGGGAGGCGGATGAGGAGGAGGAGAAGGAGGAGGAGGAGCGCAGAGCTCTTGAACTGGCAGCTTCCGATATGGAAGCAAAAGCAGCTGCCAAGCAAGAACCTTGCAAGCCTCACTTCGATTTCTCCCTTCACCTCACCCTTCAACATCTCTCTTCCCCCTCACCTTTCAATATCTCTCTCCTCCCTCACCCTTCAATATCTCTCTTCCCCTTCACCTTTCAATATCTCTCTTCCCCCTCACCCTTCAACATCTCTCTTCCCCCTCACCCTTCAATATCTCTCTCCTCCCTCACCCTTCAATATCTCTCTCCTTCCTCACCCTTCAATATCTCTCTCCTTCATCACCCTTCAATATCTCTCTTCCCCCTCACCCTTCAATATCTCTCTCCTTCCTCACCCTTCAATATCTCTCTTCCCCCTCACCCTTCAATATCTCTCTCCTTCCTCACCCCTCAATATCTCTCTCCTTCACCTCACCCTTCAATATCTCTCTCCTCCCTCACCCTTCAATATCTCTCTCCTTCCTCACCCTTCAATATCTCTCTTCCCCCTCACCCTTCAATATCTCTCTCCTTCCTCACCCTTCAATATCTCTTCCCCCTCATCCTTCATTATCTCTCTTCCCCCTCACCCTTCAATATCTCTCTCCTTCCTCACCCTTCAATATCTCTCTCCTTCCTCACCCTTCAATATCTCTCTCCTTCCTCATCCTTCAATATCTCTCTCCTTCCTCATCCTTCAATATCTCTCTCCTTCCTCATCCTTCAATATCTCTCTCCTTCCTCACCCTTCAATATCTCTCTTCCCCCTCACCCTTCAATATCTCTCTCCTTCCTCACCCTTCAATATCTCTCTCCTTCCTCACCCTTCAATATCTCTCTCCTTCCTCATCCTTCATTATCTTTACCCCCCCTTTCTACACCTTCTCTCCTCCTACTCCTCACCACTTCTTTTCTTTTTGTTTCCCATCCATTTCTTTTCATTCTTCTTCACCACCCCTCCTTTTCTTTATTCTCTTTTCTCCTCTTCCTTATTTTCTTCCTTCTCCTTCTCTTCCTCCTACTCCTCTTTCTCTTCCTCTTCTTCTTCTTCCTCCTCCTCTTACTCCTCCTCACTCACTCCTTGTGTCACCGCCTTCAGACTGCATGGTTACTCGCTGTTGTAACTTGTTGTTATCATCATGTGATTAGGTGTGTGAGTCAGGTGCAGTTCACTTCCATAATTATTTCTACTCACCATCATCATTCTCACCTTATCATCATTTTCATCATCACCTTCATCCTCATCATTACACCTTCATCCTCTTCATTATCACCTTCATCCTTATCATTACACCTTCATCCTCTTTATTATCACCTTCATCTTCATCATTAAACCTTCATCCTCTTCTTTATCACCCCCATCCTTTTCTTTATCACCTTCATCCTCTTCCTCATCATCATTATTATCATCGCCATCATGACCATTAAAGTAGCAGCCTCTTAAAAACTTACTTTTTTAATAAATACGTCTACTCCGATGAACTTTTGAAAAATAAAGAAAAAGGACAAGACTGCGCCATAACGAAGACACAACATTGCACTATCTGAAGACGCTGGGTGGAGGTTGGGTAGGTGGGGATGGTGGTGGATGGAAGGTGGATAGATGGGGATTGGGTGGATAGAAGTTAAGAAGGTTGAAGTTGGGTGGATGAGGGTTGAATGGGGTTGGATTGTGTTAGAATAGCTCTTAAATAGGCAGCTTGGTACAAGGTCACAAGACTGCCCTGTTAAGAGCCATGCCAGCAGCGATCAGAAGCACCACAAATGTTGCACAAAATTATCATGTTGTGAGTCTTGTGTGTTCTTGTTGTGAGTTTTGTGTGTTCTTGTTGTGAGTTTTGTGTGTTCTCTTTGTGAGTCTTGTGTGTTGTTGTTGTGAGCCTTGTGTGTTGTTGTTGTGAGTCTTGTGTGTTGTTGTTGTGAGTCTTGTGTGTTCTTGTTGTGAGTTTTGTGTGTTGTTGTTGTGAGTCTTGTGTGTTGTGAATTCTCTATCAGCTTAGTGAAAGTATCATCAGCAGCCTGACAAAATAATGGTGATAGTTGTTATAAAAAGTAGATATTGTATGACTGTGCAGTTATATATCGCCATTAACTGCACCATTATCACAACATCACAGTATATGAAATGATCTCATATCACAGTTTGCCAACCCACCACGGCATATCATGACTTTCTCGTACCTTTTTTCGCTTTTGTTGTTCCTCCATTAGGTCCTTCACAGCCGGCTTCTCTTCAGCAGGCAGCTTCTAACCACCTCAAAGCCTCTTCCACTGGACCCATCTTCCACGCTAGGACACGGAAATTTTTAAAACCATTAGCCTCCGAACGCCAATAAACAAGGGTTCCAATTTTAAAGAAATAATTAATGAAACACTTACCAAAAACATCGGAAAACAGATATGATCAAGTGTCTGTGTGTCTAGACGTCTCGAAGCCGGTATTTTTAAGGCTTATTTTATGTTTTTACTTTTGTATGTAACTTAACTTAACAATAGAAAGTTGTTTTTTAAATTATAAAAACGTTTCAAGCCATTAGAGTCAGAAACGAGTCTTAAAAGACATGATTGAGTGAATTCAGTTCACCGCTAGCACGCCTTCGGAAGATTAAACTACATCTTAACTAATTTATTTCTCTAAAAGTAATATAGTTAGATTGAAAAATCAATTTAAAGGTTAAAAATGATGACGAATGAAAAAATCATGAGCGGCGTGAAACACAACCCTCCTCCGAACACACATACATACGTTTCAGACAGCAAGTAAGCTATTAAGCTAAAAGACTAATTAATCTCATGCATTTTCTCACTTTATTTTTTATTCTTTTAACATTTTAATGTCTCAAAGTATTTGTTACAGGTGTGGATTTCAATGTATGTGAAAAATACTGCTCTTTAAAAGTCCTTCTCAGCTGTAAATTAACGAATCAGCTGACTTCAAATAAGATAAGTCTCCAAAGATGGCGCTTGAAGAGGTTGTAATATCACCCATAAGCAATATTTACTTTTCATACGTTTGTATTTTACGTTAACTTAAGTCGCTGAATTATAGTTATATGCTTCATCACCAGTTTTTATTTAATATAATTTTTTCAATTTTTTTTCAAACACTTGCGACTATCATAAGTTAAGGATACCATGAGTTCAAAAGAGCTAGGAAAAACACTTTTTCAGTATCTGATAGCGCAAGTTCAGCATAACGATCGGTTGAAAAACATTCAAGATCTTATGAACAATATTCAAACGGCTATCAAAGAGATCGACTATCTGATCAGAAGGGCTGACCTGCCTTCCTAGTTAGTAACACCTCTAATCTAATCTACTCTAATCAAATCACTTATATAGCGCTGATTTCACACTTTTCAAGAGCGCTCTGCTACGAACTGTTTAAATAACAAAGTTTTAAGGGCTTTACGAAATGAAAGTAGAGAAGTGATACATGCTCAAAAATTCAATCAAGTTGTTAAGTAGTATACCCTTGTAGATTATAAAGGTTTTCCCAAGTTTGCAAAAAATATAATGAATCTATGATGAGCTTTTTTAAATAAATTATTCCATAAAATTCTGCAAAAATTTCGATAATTTTTTTCACTCTGAGAAAATTTTATATTTACAGTTTTTCAATGAATTTTTAATGAATTTTTAATGAATTTTTAATGCATTTTTGAAGTGAAGGAGTGCCACCAAAGTCCTTATACTTTGAAGACAAGTTTGAGTCAAAAGTGGATGAGATTTTCTCCAAGTATGTCATCTCGTCTAACTGCACTTGCATGCTTCTCTCCCCACACAGTCCTTCCCCTGTCATCATTGAGACCGACCAAAGTATCGATGTCGGTGAGCCTTCCTCACACACTTTATTTTCAGCACTCTACTAGGGCAATGCTCTGCTTTCAATCATGGATTGATTAAAAGTAATGCAATTGTAATTCACTTACCCACTAACTTTTTCCAACTGGTTCAAATATTTCACCTTTTTCATCTTTTCTCTTCTCTCTTCTATTTCTTTTTTTTTCCATCTCCCCCATTTCCACCATCGAACTCCATCGACAGAAGCCCTTTATTGTGTGTTTTGATCCTCTCGATGGTACATCCACCATCGACACTCTTGTCCCGACTGGCACCATCTTCTCCATCTACAGAAAGGTGTCTGACTTTGCTTTTTGCATGATTCAGTTGCCTCATCCTTATTTCCATTTCATTCACACCATCATTCACCATCCTTCACAATCATTCATCATTTTTCACCATCATTCACCATCATTCACCATCATTCACCATCATTCACCATCATTCACCACCCCACAACTCCCACTAAAACCTAAACAACAAAAAAAAACAACAAAAACCCTCACTACCAAAAATTAAAAAAAACCTCACACCAAAACAAAACCACCACAAAATCACCAAAAAACTACCACCTACAAAACCCCCCAAAACCACCTACAAAACCCCCAAAAACCCCAACACCACCACAGACCGACTCAGAGCCCCCAAGCAGCAGTGACATCCTGCAGAAGGGCTCCCAAGTGGTGGCTTGTGGCTACGCCATCTACGGAAGCGCCACCAAGCTGGTCTTTTCCGTGGGGGAAGGTGTTCACGAGTTCCTTCTCCACCCTGTCAGTGGGGGTGGGAAGGGGGGGGGTGTCATAAGTGGGGAGCAATTGTGGGGGGGGGGGAGAAGGGGAGGAA
>OX387260.1:1023922-1031422 GCA_947562095.1 Branchellion lobata
ATTAATGAAAAAATGAAAAAGGGACTGGAGGAATGAAGGGAGGAATGAAGAGAGGAAGGAATGAATGGAGGAATGAATGAATGAAGGGATGGATGAATGGAGGAATGAATGAATGAAGGGATGGATGAATGGAGGAATGAATGAATGAATGGATGAATGGAGGAATGAATGAATGAAGGGATGGATGAATGGAGGAATGAATGAATGAAGGGATGGATGAATGGAGGAATGGAAGAATGAATGAATGAATGGATGAATGGAGGAATGAATGAATGAATGGATGAATGGAGGAATGAATGAATGAATGGATGAATGGATGAATGAATGAATGAATGGATGAATGGAAGAATGAATGAATGAATGGATGAATGGAGGAATGAATGAATGAATGGATGAATGGAGGAATGAATGAATGAATGAATGGATGAATGGAAGAATGAATGAATGAATAAATGGATGAATGGAGGAATGAATGAATGAATGGATGAATGGAGGAATGAATGAATGAATGGATGAATGGAGGAATGAATGAATGAATAAATGGATGAATGGAGGAATGAATGAATGAATGAATGAATGGAGAAAGAACCTCTCTGAGACGGCTCTTTCCTCGGCGAGGGCTTGGTCGAACTTGCGTTGTTTTTTGTCGATGTTTGAAAACTTGCTCCTCTCGCCCTCCAACAACATCGATATGTCCTCAAACTGTGTGCCGCGGTGGTGGTGAATGGATGGTGCATGGTGGTGGTGAATGGATGGTGCATGGTGGTGGTGAATGGATGGTGCATGGTGGTGGTGAATGGGTGGTGCATAGTGGTGGTGAATGGATGGTGCATGGTGGTGGTGAATGGATGGTGCATGGTGGTGGTGAATGGGTGGTGCATGGTGGTGGTGAATGGGTGGTGCATAGTGGTGGTGAATGGATGGTGCATGGTGGTGGTGAATGGGTGGTGCATGGTGGTGGTGAATGGATGGTACATAGTGGTGGTGAATGGGTAGCGCATGGTGGTGGTGAATGGGTGGTGCATAGTGGTGGTGAATGGATGGTGCATGGTGGTGGTGAATGGAATGATGAATGGTGGTGGTGAATGGCGGTGGTGAATAGAATGATGAATGGTGGTGGTGAATGGAATGATGAATGAGTGGATGTTGGTGGTTTGATGGATGAGGAAATTCTGATGGATGGATGGATAGATGGGAAAGGGATAGAAGGATGAAATGGATGGATGGATAGATGAGAAATGGATAGAAGAATGAAATGGATGAACGACCCAACCTCAGACTGGAGTTTTTTTTTAGACTTGTTGAGACGGTCATTTTCTTCGCGGAGTTGTTGCAGAGTGGTGTTGAGCGCCTCGGCCTCCCGGGCTGCCTTCCTCTTCACCTCCTCCACCGCCTCCTGTAGACTGTCATGCTCCTCTGCCTTGCCCTTGTACTCGTTCAACTGTGTGTGTGTGTGTGTGTGTGTGTGTGTGTGTGTGTGTGTGTGTGTGTGTGTGTGTGTGTGTGTGTGTGTGTGTGTGTGTGTGTATGCTGTTACATTAACACGTGTGTGTTGTTGCACATGACGACACACAACGACGACGCAAGAGCGCAAGAAACCACGAGAATACAGACGATATAATGTGCAAACGAACACATGTGTGAAGCGACGACCCCTAAGACCCCCCCTTCCCCCCTTCCCCCCTTTCCCCCCCCCCCCCCCAAACCTGGGCATTGAGAGTAGCAGTCCTTGTTTCGAACTGCTTGTGAACCATCTCAGCGTTCTCCACCTGTGGACGGTGGTGTTGGCTGAGTCGCTTGGTGGTGAGGCGGGTGTATGCACGCACGCACACACACACACACACATACACGCACACATGCACACATGCAAACACGCACACATGCACACATGCAAACAAGCGCACAAAAACCTATGAATTTCTCCCTACAAACCAAAAAACCCGCCCCGCCCAAGGTAGCTCTCCCGTACATCAAAAGCCAGACGCGCAGTAAAACCGCCACGCCTACCAAAAGCAACACCCCAAACACCCACCCACCCACAGAGCAGCCCCAAACACCCACCTACCCACCCACCCACAGAACAACCCCAAACACCCACCCACCCACCCACAGAACAACCACAAACACCCACCCACTCACCCACAGAACAACCTCAAACACCCACCCACTCACCCACAGAACAACCTCAAACACCCACCCAGCCACACAGCAACCCCAAAAGAATGCACCCCCACCTGATCCTTCAACGAAATCAGTTCGTCTTCGGCCTGCTTGAGCCGGTTCTGCAGCAGTAACTTCATCTTCCTCTCCTCCTCCACCTGGTCCTGACTCTCAGCCACCTGCTGTTGCAGCTGGTAGTTGCTCTTCTTCAAACTTGTCTCCTTCTCCTCCAAGCGCTCCAACGCTGCCGCCGACGACTCCAGTTCCGTCTGTGTGAATGTGCACCTTGAGTTCCCGTGCGTCAACTTCATGTGCGTTTAGGTCACGTACAAGACTGTAAAGCTCACATACGTATAGATCGTTGACTTCACGTACATTGCCACCAACTCCATACCGGCTATTTTCATTACCGCTATCTCTATATTAACTGCACACCTTCCAAACAAAACATCCACACCACCACCTCATCACGCCACACCTCGTCACACCCGACCGCACCACACCAACCACGCCCCACTACACCGCACCACACCACCCACTTGTAGCTTAGCGCTACGATCGCCTGACTCTCCTTTCTGCCTCTCTGCCTCCGAAAACCTTATCGTCATGTCTGCCATCTGTGAATGGATGGATGAATGGATGGATGGATGGATGGATGGATGGGTGGATGAATGAATGGATGGATGGATGGGTGGATGAATGTATGAATGGATGGATAAATGAATGAATGGATGAATGAAGAGATGAGTGGATAGATGGATGGGTGGATGGATGGATGGATGGATGGGTGAATGGATGGACGGATGGATGGATGAATGGATGGATGGACGGATGGATGGACGGATGGATGGATGGATGGATGAGTAAATGAATAGGTAGATGGATTGATAAATGGTTGAGTAAGTTATTTTATAAGGAATAAATTACTGGATGGGCAACGATTATGAATGATAGACAGATGGATCCATGGATGCATGGAGTGATGCATAAATAGACAAATTTATGAATGGATGCATGGATAGATAGATGAATAGATGGATAGATGGATGAATGAATGGATGGATGCATGGATAGATAGATGAATGGATGGATGGATGAATGGATGCATGGATGCATGGATAGGTGGATGAATGGATGGATGGATGAATGGATGGATGGATGCATGGATGGATGGATGAATGGATGGATGGATGAATGGATGGATGGATGAATGGATGGATGGATGAATGGATGGATGGATGGATGGATGCGTGCATAGGTGGATGAAAGACCTGTTGTTCGAGTTGCTTCCTCTTGCGGTCAGCCTCTTGTCGAGCGGTGAGGGCCTGGTTCAGTTCAGTCTGGATGCTCTCCTTCTCACTCTCCACCTGGCCACGAGCCTTCTCCTGCTGCGCCTTCGACTGCACGTAGTCACATGTGTACACGTGTGTGCGTGCGCATGTATGCACGCACGCACACACAGACACACACAGACACACACAGACACAGACACACACACACACACACACACACACACACACACACACACACACACACACACACACACACACACACACACACACACACACACACACACACACACACACACACACACACACACACACCCACACACCTACACTCACACACGCAGACACAAACACACAAACCCACACCCACCTTCTTGGTCTGGTCGAGTTGTTCGTTGAGCAGTTCAACTTGTTGGTTGTGCTTCTGTCGAGCCTCCTGTAACAACACATCCCTGCCTCGCACTTCATCATCCATCTGCCGCTTCAACTGCACCACCTGGGAGGGAAGAAGAAGAAGAAGAAGAAGAAGAAAAAGAAGAAGAGGAGGAGGAGGAGGAGGAGGAGAAGGAGGAAGAGGAGGAGAAGGAAGAGGAGGAGGAGGAGGAGGGGGAGGAGGAGAAGAAGGGGGAGGAGAAGAAAGAAAAGGAAGAAGAGAAGGAAGAAGAGAAGGAAGAAGAGAAGGAAGAAGAGGAAGAAGAGAAGGAAGAAGAGGAAGAAGGCGAAGAAAAGGAAGAAACAAACCTCTTGTTCCCTCTTCATCTTGAGATCTTGCACCACGGCTGTGGTGTCCAGTGAGTCTTCCAACTCACTCTTCAGGGCCTCCAACTCCTGTGGTGGTGGTGGTGGTGGTGGTGAAAAATACAAAAAAAGAAGAAAATAAATGAAATAAAGACGAAGAAGATGAAAAAGAATATGAAAAGGTGGTGTAGAAAAAAACAAAACACCCCACACAAAAACCACCAACTCACCCACCCATTCATTCACCCATCCATCCATCCACCCATCCACCCATCCATCCATCCACACACCTCCCCAAGGTCTCTCTTCTGTTTCTCGGCCTTGTTGCGGGCTTCCTTCTCAGCCTCCAGATCCTCAGTCAGCTCCTGCAGACGACTTTCCACCTCCCGCATCTGCTTGCCACTCTGCGATCGCTGTGACACCTCTTCCTCCACCCTGTTGATGTTGGTGTTGTTGTTGATGTTGGTGTTGTTTGTGTTGTTGTTGATGTTGGTGTTGTTGATGTTGATGTTGTTGATGTTGGTGTTGTTGAGGTTGGTGTTGTTGATGTTGGTGTTGCTGATGCTGGTGTTTTAGTTGCTGTTACAGCTTTTGTTGTTGGTGTTGGTGTTGTCTGTTAATGTTGTTGGTGTTTTGTTGTTACAGTTTTTGATGTTGTTGGTGTTTTTGATGTTTTTTTTGAAGTTGCTATTGATGCTGTTGAACCCTAAACAAACTACCTTACCACTCCCCTCAACCCCACCACAACCCTCAACACCACCACAAACCCCCAACACCACCACAAACTCCCCAACCGCACCACAACCCCTCAACCCCACCACAACCCCCCAACCCCACCACAAACCCCCATCCCACCACAAACCCCCACTCCCCCACCCACTTGTTGAGAGCCTTTTGGAGGTCTTCTTCCCGCTTGTTGACTTGCGCCTGCAAGTCCACCAGCTGAGTGGTCTTCTCGGCCAGCTGATCCCGCACCTCCACCAACTCACCCTCCAGCCGCCTCTTCACCCTCTCCAACTCCTGCCTCAACTGTCAAGGGGGTTGGGGGGTTTTATGGGGGAGTAGATTGAAGGTGAAGGGGTTGGGGGTTTTAATGGGGGGTAGGGTGATTTTGGGGGGTTTAGGTGATTTTTGAGTGTTGGGTGGTTGTTGGGAGGGTGGGTGTTGTTATGGGTGTGGGGTGGGTGTTGTTATGGGTGTGGGGTGGGTGTTGTTATGGGTGTGGGATGGGTGCTATCATGGGTGGTAAGGTGGGTGAGGGGAGTGGTGGAATACCTCTTGCTCCTTCTTCAATCTCTCTTCCAACTCCGCGATGATGGCCTCATACTTGCTCTTCACCTGGCGGCGTTGTGGCAATGTTGACGTCAAATGTTGCAATTTTGAAGTTGCAATGTTGCTGTGTCACAACACCACAACAATGTTGTTGAGTTATAACACCACAACACGGCAACAATGTTGCAAGTTACCTTGGCCAGTTGCTTGGCCCGTTCCTCCTCGTTGCCGAGTTGAGAGATTGCCTCGTTCAGTCGCTCCTCCAAACTCTTCTTCTCTTTCGCCAACTAGTGGGGATGATGATGATGATGATGATGATGATGATGATGAGGATGATGATGATGATGACGATGATGATGATGATGATGATGATGATGATGATGATGATGATGATGATGACACTGCTGGGAGCGACGTCGCATATACATACACAGAAAAAATACACACACAGACACACATAAACACACACAAGAACACACACAGACACACAAAGACACACAAAAACAACCACACAGACACACATAAACATACACAAGAACACACACAAACGAACAAAGACACATCACCTTGTTGGTGGCGTCCTCTTGCAGCACCACTGCCTCCTCCCACTTCTTCACCTTCGCCTCGATCGTCAACTTCTCCAGCTGCAGCTTCTGCCTCGCCTGCTCCTCCTGCTCCAGTCTGTGCGACAAGCCATCCCATCTCTTAGCACCACACACACACACACACACACACACACACACACACACACACACACACACACACACACACACACACACACACACACACACACACACACACACACACACACACACACACACACACACACACACACACACACACACACACACACACAACACACACACACACACACACACACACACACACACACACACACACACACACACACACACACACACACACACACACACACACACACACACACACACAGACACACACACACGTACTGCTCTTCCAGGTCTTGGATGGTTCCAGCCATCTTCTTCTTCTCCTGCTTCGACACCTCTATCAGCTTTTCCTCTTCCTCCAGTCTTCACGTGACGTAATAATAATAATAATAACTTGAAATAATAATAATAGAAATAATAATTTTTAAAGTGCCAAAAACCCACAACTATTAATTAATTAATTAATTAATTAATTAATTAATTAATTAATTTAATCAATAACCCACCGGCCACCCATGTCCTTCAGGATTTCCTCCAGCTCCTCCTTGCGAGCTGCCAAGCGATTGCGAGCCTGTATGTGTATATGTGTGTGTATATACGTGTGTGTGTTTGTGTGGGTGTATGTGTGTATTGAAAAAAGAAGTAATGATGATAAAACGTGTGTTTATGCGAGGGCACGTGCATAAATGTAACACACACGTCCACGCACCCACACAAACACACAGACACACAAAAACACAGAAACACACGAACACACAAACACACACAAACACACACAAACACACAAAAACACACAAACACACAGACACCCACAAACACACAGACACACACGAACATACAAAAACACACAAACACACAGACACACACAAACACACAGACACACACAAACACACAGACACGAACACACAAACACACAAAAACACACAGACACACACAAACACACAAACACACAGACACACACAAACACACAGACACACACGAACACACAAACACACACAAACACACAGACACCAACCTCCTCAGCTTCGGAGCAGAGTTCGGCTTCAGCTTGCAGCTGCTGCACCAGAGCTGCCTTCTCCTGCAGCAGGTCTCCTTGCTGCCTCTCCACCTCCTCCCGTTCCACACGCATCTTCTCGAACCTGTGATGGTGTGGTTGTTGTGGTTGGTTGTGGTTGTTGTGGTTGGTTGTGGTGGAATAGGGTGTGAAGTGATTGGGTGTGGTATGTAGCTGAAGTGGTGGTAGTGGTGGTGTGGTAGTGGTGGTGGTGGTGGTGGTAGTGATGGTGTGGTAGTGGTGGTGGTGGTGGTAGTGATGGTGTGGTAGTGGTGGTGGTGGTGGTGGTAGTGATGGTGTG
>OX387260.1:1036422-1041422 GCA_947562095.1 Branchellion lobata
TATTATTATTAGTAGTAGTAGTAGTAGTAGTAGTAGTAGTAGTAGTAGTATTGAGACCTTCTCAATGAGGTCGATGGCTGGCTGCAAGTCAAGTCCGAAGTCGATGAAGGACCAGTTGATGCCCTCCCTGTGAGAAGGAGGAGGAGGAGGAAAAGAAGAAGGAGGAGGGGAAGGAGAAGGAGAAGGAGAAGGAGGAGAAGGAGGAGGAGGAGGAAGAGGAGGAGAAGGAGGAGAAGAAAGAGTAGGAGGAAGAGGAGGAGGAAGAGGAGAAAGAAGAGAAGGAGGAAGAGGAGGAGGAAGAGGAGGAGGAAGAGGAAGAGGAAGAGGAGGAGGAAGAGGAGGAGGAAGAGGAGGAAGAAGAGGAGGAGGAAGAAAAGGAGGAAGAGGAGGAGGAAGAGGAGGAGGACAAGAAGGAAGAGGAGGAGGAAGAGGAGGAGGAGGAGGAGGAAGAAGAAGAGGAGAAAGAGGAGGAGGAGGAAGAAGAAGAGGAGAAAGAGAAGGAGGAGGAGGAAGAAGAAGGAGGGGAAATAGTGGGTAGGAGGAAGGTACCTCTTGTACTCGTCTTGTTCGAGGATGAACATGGTGTGGTTGAAGAGCTGCTGCAACTTCTCGTTGGTGTAATTGATGCACAGCTGCTCGAAGCTGTTCAGCTGTGTGTGTGTGTGTGTGTGTGTGTGTGTGTGTGTGTGTGTGTGTGTGTGTGTGTGTGTGTGTGTGTGTGTGTGTGTGTGTGTGTGTGTGTGTGTGTGTGTACGTGACAAACCTGGAAGATTTCGAAGCCTGCAATGTCGAGGATGCCAATGAAGGAAGCTCCTTGTCTCTTGGTTCTGTCCAGTGATCTGTGGAGGTTGTGATGATGATGACGATGATGATGATGATGATGATGATGATGATGATGATGATGACGATGATGATGACGATGATGATGATGATGATGATGATGATGGTGATGATGATGATGGTGATGATGATGATGGTCTCATCACTTGTTGATGCGGTGAACAATCCACTTGAACATCTTCTCATAAATGGCCTTCGAAATAGCCTCCACGTTGAATTCCACCTGAGATGGTGGTGGAGGTAGGGATGGTGGTGGAGGTAGGGATGGTGGTGGAGGTAGGGATGGTGGTGGAGGTAGGGATGGTGGTGGAGGTAGGGATGGTGGTGGAGGTAGGAATGGTGGTGGAGGTAGGGATGGTGGTGGTGGTAGGGATGGTGGTGGAGGTAGGGATGGTGGTGGAGGTAGAGATGGTGGTGGAGGTAGGGATGGTGGTGGTGGTAGGGATGGTGGTGGAGGTAGGATGGTGGTGGAGGTAGGGATGGTGGTGGTGGTAGGGATGGTGGTGGAGGTAGGGATGGTGGTGGAGGTAGGGATGGTGGTGGTGGTAAGGATGGTGGTGGAGGTAGGATGGTGGTGGAGGTAGGGATGGTGGTGGAGGTAGGGATGGTGGTGGAGGTAGGGATGGTGGTGGAGGTAGGGATGGTGGTGGAGGTAGGGATGGTGGTGGAGGTAGGGATGGTGGTGGAGGTAGGGATGGTGGTGGAGGTAGAGATGGTGGTGGAGGTAGGGATGGTGGTGGAGGTAGGGATGGTGGTGGAGGTAGGGATGGTGGTGGAGGTAGGGGTGGTGGTGGTGGTAGGGATGGTGGTGGAGGTAGGGATGATGGTGGTGGAGGTAGGGATGGTGGTGGAGGTAGGGATGGTGGTGGTGGTGGTAGGGATGATGGTGGTGGAGGTAGGGATGGTGGTGGAGGTAGGGATGGTGGTGGAGGTAGGGATGGTGGTGGAGGTTAAAATTAAATAATGATGAAGCTGATGTTTGGAAAAAAACAATAAAAGCATCAAAAGGATGAGAAAAATTGAAGATGAAGACGAGGATGAAAGCCACGAAAGAATGAAGGAGTGATACCTGCTCCTTGGACTGGGCCTTGGTCACAAAGTCTCGGCCCACCTTGATGCGAGGCTTCAAGAAGGCCTTTGTTACCTGTCGTCATTATCGTCTTCATCATCATCCTCATCCTCATCATCATCATCATCATCATCCTCATCATCATCATCATTATCGTCTTCATCATCATCCTCATCCTCATCATCATCATCATTATCGTCTTCATCATCCTCATCATCATTATCATCATCATCATCATCATCATCATCATCATATTCATCATCATCACCTCAGTCACTGCCAGTCCCATCAAGTGACACGCCTTTTGAGCCACTGTGGTGTGAATCATGAAGATGATGATGAAGAGGATGACGACGACGACGATGATGATGATGACGGTGACGATGATGATGATGATGACGACGACGATGATGACTCACCAGTATTCTCGGGCAGCACAGCCTGGTCAGACTTGTCAGACTTGAACTTGAGGTTGCCTAGCAACAGCACAGCTGACACGGTTCTGAAGATATCTGTGTGGATGTTGGAGCAGTCGTCACCACCATCCTTCCACCACCCTTCCACCATCCTTCCACCATCCTTCCACCATCCTTCCACCACCCTTCCACCATCCTCCCACCCATCCTTCCACCATCCTTCCACCATCCTTCCACCACCCTTCCATCACCCTTCCACCATCCTTCCACCACCCTTCCACCATCCTCCCACCACCCTTCCACCATCCTCCCACCCATCCTTCCACCATCCTTCCACCATCCTTCCACCACCCTTCCACCACCCTTCAACCATCCTTCCACCATCCTTCCACCATCCTTCCTCCACCCTTCCACCCATCCTTCCACCATCCTTCCATCACCCTTCCACCCATCCCTCCACCATCCTTCCACCATCCTTCCACCATCCTTCCACCATCCTTCCACCATCCTTCCATCACCCTTCCACCATCCCTCCACCATCCCTCCACCATCCTTCACCATCCTTCCACCATCCTTCCACCACTCTTGCACCATCCTCCCACCATCCTCCTACCACATTTCCACCACCCTTCCACCATCCTTCCACCATCTTTCCACCATCCTTACAACCCCACCATAACCACTAATTGTACTATCATCACCACAACCCCTCTCCAAACCACCACCAGCATCACTATAGCCTTCCTCAAACCACCAACACCACCACAATCCCCACGAACCACCACCAGCCCCATAGCACCCCCTCCAAAACACCATCAGCCCCATAGCAACCCCCTCCAAACCACCACCAGTCCCATAGCACCCCCTCAAACCACCACCAGCCCCATAGCACCCCCCCCCCCCAAAGCAGCACCAGCACCACAGACTGAAGGTCTCTTCCTTGCTGAAGGCCATGATGTGCATGGCGTCAATGAGCTGTCTGAAGAGCTCCTTGTCGTCCTGCCCCGTCACCGCCACGTTGCCATGGGTGAGGTACGCGTAGTCTGACATGTCCTCCAACAAACACTCCTCTGCGGGGTTTTAGGGAGTTTTTAGGGGTTTTGGGGGTTTTTTAGGGGTTTGGGGGTTTTTTGGGGTTTTTGGGGTTTGGCCGTTGAGGGTTTTGAGAGGTTTTTAGGGGGTTTGAGGGTTTGGCTTTGGGGCTTTTGGGGGTTTTTGGAAGGGTTTATGAAGCGGAGAATTGAAGTTTTTGTGGGTGTTTTTGGAGGTTTGGGGGTTTTTGTGGGTGTTTTTGGAGGTTTGGGGGTTTTTGTGGGTGTTTTTGGAGGTTTGGGGGTTTTTGTGGGTGTTTTTGGAGGTTTGGGGGGTTTTGTGGGTGTTTTTGGAGGTTTGGGGGTTTTTGTGGGTGTTTTTGGAGGTTTGGGGGTTTTTGTGGGTTGGGAAGTCATGTGTGTGGGTGGAGGAAAAAGAGCGTTTGACGCGTATGTGCACAATGGGTGTTCATGGGTGCTTTTGTGTTTGTCTATACAGGTGTGTGTTCGTGTACGTGTGTACGTGTGTACGTGTGTACGTGTGTACGTGTGTATACGTATTCATATGTGAAGTGTGTGTGAAACAAGAAGAGGGGACGAACTGCGGATGTGGTTGTCGGCGTTGAGGATGAGTTGGTAGAAGATGTGAAATGATCTCTCGTCCACAGCCTGCCTCACTGCACGCGACTTCTCAAGCAGGTCTGTCAAACGATGTTGCATGGTGTTGTATGTTGTCCTATGATGTTGTATCATGATGTTGCATGGTGTTGTATGTTGCTCTATGATGTTGTATCATGGTGTTGCATGGTGTTGTATCATGATGTTGCATGATGTTGTATCATGGTGTTGCATGGTGTTGTATCATGATGTTGCATGGTGTTGTATCATGATGTTGCATGGTGTTGTATGTTGTCCTATGATGTTGTATCATGATGTTGCATGGTGTTGTATGTTGCTCTATGATGTTGTATCATGGTGTTGCATGGTGTTGTATCATGATGTTGCATGATGTTGTATCATGGTGTTGCATGGTGTTGTATCATGATGTTGCATGGTGTTGTATCATGATGTTGCATGGTGTTGTATGTTGTCCTATGATGTTGTATCATGGTGTTGCATGGTGTTGTATCATGATGTTGTACGATTTTGTATCATGATGTTGCATGGCGTTGTATCATGATGTTTTATGTTGTTGCATGATGGTGTAAAGATGTTGCATTATGACGTTGCATGATGTTGTATCATGTTGTATCATGATGAAACAACAAAAACAACAACATCCACAACAACAACAAAAACACTCACAAGTTTCAATGTTGGCTCCGCTGATGTATCCACTGACGTCAAAGTTGATCCGGATGAACTTGCCCTGGTGGATTTATGTAAGTAGGTCAATAACTGGAACAATGAGGTCATCGACTGGAGCAACAACAACAAAAACAAGAAAAGCAAAAATAAAAACAAAAAACGCAACTAAAACAGTGCCAAAATGACGAAAAACCACGCCAACAGCCAAAGACACCACCACCACCAACAACCACACCCCTCCCAACAACCACACCACCCCTCCCGACAACACCACTACCCCCAACAGCAACCACACCATTCCCAACAACACCACCAACCCCAACAGCAACCACACCA
>OX387260.1:1046422-1048922 GCA_947562095.1 Branchellion lobata
TTATTCGGCGGGGTGGTGGTGATCAAACAATTGGATGATAATGCTGGAGGGTTGTGTGGATGTTGCGTGTTGTGTGGATGTTGTGTGTTATGTGGATGTTGCATGTTTTTTGTGGATGTTGTGTGTTGTGTGGATGTTGTGAAGATGTCATGTGTTGTAATAAAATACAATACAACACAAACACGAATATTATTATAGTGGCATTAACCCCGTAGAGTTTCGAGGCCACTCAAATAAGGACATCGGATGTTGTGTGGATGTCAGATGTTGTTGAAATTTTGTCTTAATGTTGAACAGAAGACGTCATGAAGATATAACGTAGAAGTACAACAGAGGACGTCGTAAATAGTTTAAAGTCACACAGCTTGACGAGTACACGTGCTATGAATAGAGATGTTAACATTCCTCACATAAGTTAATGGAACATTCCAGAAAGATCACTCACTCAAATGCACAATTTATCACCATTCCAAGATTGTGTGAATCAACAGTGATAAGATAGTGCAAATAACTCTAGACTCATTACTCTCATTTCCATGACTGGAGTCGACTACATCAACCCAGGCTAATTTTATTGATTCAACCACTGTAACATAATTTTTATTAACTCAGTTGTAACATAACCTGTATTAACATGTGTAAAAAAAACATCGGAAGGATGCATTGGAATATTTTTCTCATTAAATTTGCTCTCTGTTAACTCTAATGAGGCAATTAAAACTACACAAAGCACGCCAAAGCTATGAATCAACAGTCCTCACACAGACATAGACACAAACACAGACAGTCACAAGGACAAACAAACACACAAACAAACAAACACACACACATACACACACACACACAAACATTAAAGAACACACAAAAACACAAACATACCCCCAGATACACTCAGACACACACACAGATGACTGACATAGATTAGTCCAGAGTAGTATCTCTGCTTGAGGTTGTGGAGCACAGAGGCTTCGTTGAGGCAGGTCAGTTCAGCCATGTCCTCCACCTTGTTGAACTTGGGGGGGTTCATCTTCTGGACGTCATCTTTGTTCAACTCCAGACGCTCGTTTGAGTCGAGCACCTCCACCACCACTTCGTCGCCCTTCTCCTCTACCAGAGAAGCCGCCACAAATCCATGCTCCACATTTGGAACCCACACCAACTTTTTAGCGGCCCATTGCGCCTGGGTGGTTGGGTCGTTCACGAGGTCCTTTCCCGCTACCAAATATTGCAGTTCCGGACCCGTTATACCATAATCGGTCGCCATTGTCGATCCAGTAGTTGTTGAAATTCTCGATTATTCAATCTTGACGGCTAAAAACACGAAGATTTACAGAAAGTTGTATTGATGCGGACAAAAGGTGGAAACGATCAATTATAATAACCCTTAAATTACAAGAATACGTTTGATGAAATACACTTTTCTTTCTTAAAACATATATTTAAAAGCTAATCAGCGCAAGGTAAAATGGCCAGGCTACCTGAATAAAGCACAATGAACGGTTGTATGACTAAACACAGCTAGACAAGTATTTGAATGGCAAGCATGAATTGGTGAATTTATCCAAGTAGGCGTGAGTGACTCAGAATTTTTGAAAATTCAAAAAATTAGTAAGCGAAGAAACTCGAAAAATATTTTATCAATTATTGAATTTTTAAAAAATAGTTTTCTTTTTTTGAAAAAAAAGTATTGCTTATGGGAATTTTCTTTAAAAACTGTAATAAGTTAATCGGAGAAATTTTCAATTTTATGACAACTATTATTCAATATTAAAGTATAGTCATGTTTTATGGTCATCGAAAGTGATAAATAATTGTCGCTTTAACTGTATTTGTTTATAGGAAAATTTTATTACTTTGAATTGAGAAAAGTTAGAAAATTTATATTTGATTTTTCTAGCTCGAATTATAAATTTTAGTTTTTTTTTCATTTTAACATTTATTGCTGAATGTAGATTTTATCCTCTTTGAACAAGATGAAGCGTCTGAAAGTCATAGAGGAACGCTAGGTTCTAGACTACAACGGCATACCGTATGTTCTTTTTTTAGTTGCCTTTTTCACAATTCAAAATTGAGCTAAGTCGAGAATCTGAATCAATGAAAGGGATTAACGCTTAACAGTTAAGCTTGCTAAACAACGGGCTATGGACTACAGTTTTGCACCTCTTAGTCTAAGTCTCATAATGAGAAACGTTCGAAATCAAAAAAGCGTCAATGTTTCAAGGATTACTTTTTAAATATGTTTTTTTTTCAAACAAACTTCATTGTTTTCAAACCTTATATTGTTGTATCTGATGTTGTTATTGTTTAAATCGATGTTGTTGTTCTCTTCAACAAATACTACAAGAAGCAAAAGTGGTTTTTTACACCATTGGTCCTATCTTCTAACTGGTGGGGTGCATCCACAAGAGGTATGGGAGAGCGAAGTTTGATAGTTCAATAGTAATTTTTCGCTGGTGGGAAAGTCGATCACGTGTTTCGATCCCTAACCCTCAACCTAACC
>OX387260.1:1058922-1066422 GCA_947562095.1 Branchellion lobata
CTTTTTTGATGAGTGTCCTGTTCCTCGACAGACAGGGATGTGAACTCTGGAAAAGTATTGAAAGCATGAAACACACATAGAAGCACTAAGACACACAAATACGCACAAAGACATACAAAGACACAAACAATCACGTACAAAGACACACACACAAACACGCAAAAACACACCTAGTTTCATTTCCTTATGCACACCTTCGTCTTCATTCATCCTCCTCCTCTTCCTTCTATTACTTGCAGTCCATTTATTCTTAACTTTATTTTTATTGCTTTTATTATTATTATTATTATTATTATTATTGTTATTATTATTGTTATTATTAAGAGAGGTAGTTGAGGTGGTGGTGACCGTAGTGGCGAAAGCTTGAGCGTTATTATTATTATAATTATTATTATTATTATTATTATTATTATTATCCACGCCATTACACTCCACGTGCTCTTCCTCATCGTTCAAGCTGTAGTCAACCAGACTTACGACACTCCCCCTTCCACCACGTATATTAATATTATTATTACTATTACTATTATTACTATTCTTATTATTATTATTAGCAGTAGTGGTACTGATAGTTTTAGTATTAGTAGTAGTATTATTCACAATAGTTGTACTATTAGTACGACCTTTATCATTGTTATTTTCAACATAATTACTATTGGAATCTTCGGCCTCATTATTCTGGCAGTTCTGGTTAGACTGTCTTAGCTTCGTGTCCTCACACAAGCTGCAAAACAAAACATTTTAGAGTGGACTGCAATGAAACAAAGAAACGCACACAAACTTTCAAGGATACACACGCACAAACACACACAAACTTTCAAGGATACACACGCACAAACACACACAAACTTTCAAGGATACACACGCACAAACACACACAAACTTTCAAGGATACACACGCACAAACACACACAAACTTTCAAGGATACACACGCACAAACACACACAAACTTTCAAGGATACACACGCACAAACTCTCAAGCATACACACGCACAAACACACACAAACTTTCAAGCATACACACACACAAACTCTCAAGCATACACACGCACAAACACACACAAACTTTCAAGCATACACACACACAAACTCTCAAGCGTACACAGGCACAAACACATAACAAAACAAAGAGGAAGTAGCCACGGAGCTGCCATGAAGACATCAATACACAAACAAACCGTCCCCCCAAACACCTTAAAACTCCTTTCACCCTCCAAACGACCCACAAAGGCTTCTACCCCCAAAACAGCCACCCCCCAAAACTCCCTCCCTCAAACAGCCACCCCCCAAAACTCCCTCCCTCAAACAGCCACCTCCAAAACTCCCTCCCTCAAACAGCCACCTCCAAAACTCCCTCCCTCAAACAGCCACCCCCCAAAACTCCCTCCCAAACCCCCCACCCCACAAAACTTCCCACCCCCCTTAAACAAACACCCCATAACCCCCCTCTTCCCCCCCCCCCCCCCCCAAACAACCACCCAGCCACTTCTTCCAAGCCTGGAAATCTTCTTCATACTTCACCATGGCGGTCTCAAAGGCGCGGTAAGAAGAGAGGAAGTGTTCGTATTCGCAAGGGGCCTGCCACAGGGACTGGCCTGTGCAGGAGTTCCAGTAGTAGTAGCACTGGTGAGTCTCTTCAAACACCGCCTGCCATGCGCATCGAGGCGCTGTGGGTGGTGTGGTGGTGGAATGGTGGGTGGTGGTGGTGGAATGGTGGGTGGTGGTGGTGGAATGGTGGGTGGTGGATGTTGGTGGTGGAATGGTGGTGTGGTGGTGAAATGGTGGGTGTTGGATGTTGGTGGTGGGATGATGGGTGTTGGTGGTGGAATGGTGGGTTTTGGTGGTGAAATGATGGGAAGGATGGTGTGGTGGAATAGTGGGTGTTGATGGTGGAATGGTGATAATGGTGATGGTGGAATGGTGATAATGGTGATGTTGATAGTATGAAAATAAAAATAAACAAAATAATAATAATAATAATAATAATAATAATAATAATAATAATAACAATAACCATGATCCTCAAATATTCATGAAATCTATTTGCTATGTGTGTGTTTCAATGGAGGCATGTGTGGATGTGGATATACTTAACACATTGTATTGTATTGTACACATTGTATTGTATTGTACACATTGTATTGTATTGTACACATTGTATTGTATTGTACACATTGTATCGTATTGTACACATTGTATCGTATTGTACACATTGTATCGTATTGTACACATTGTATCGTATTGTACACATTGTATTGTATTGTACACATTGTATTGTATTGTACACATTGTATCGTATTGTACACATTGTATCGTATTGTACACATTGTATCGTATTGTACACATTGTATCGTATTGTACACATTGTATCGTATTGTACACATTGTATCGTATTGTATACATTGTATTGTATTGTATATATTGTATTGTATTGTACACATCGCATTGTATTTTTTTTTATTGTACACAGCGCATCGTATCGTATTGTACACATTGCATTGTATTGTATTCTACACATCATGTACACACAAGCCATATAGATATCAAAAATGTTATACCTGTGGGCTTTTTGGGTGGGGAAGGAACACAGTCTGCTGGGGTGGTGGAGGTGGCAATGGTGGAAGAGATGGTGGTGGTGTTGGTGGAAGCAGAACTGGAGGTGAAAAGAGAGGAAAAGGTGGTGGTGGTGGTGGTGGTGGTGGTGGTGGTGGTGGTGGAGGGAAGGACGTTGAGAACACTGGTTGCAGCTTCTTGTGAGTGTGTCTCCACTCCCAATGAATTGATCTCCTGTGCAAAAAGAGAAAACAACATGAACAACATGTGACAACAACATGAACAACACGTGACAACAACAACTTCAACACGTGACAACAACAACTCCAACACGTGACAACAACAACTTCAACACGTGACCACAACAACTTCAACACATGACAACAACAACTTCAACACGTGACAACAACAACTTCAACATGTGACAACAACAACTTCAACACATGACAACAACAACTTCAACACATGACAACAACAACTTCAACATGTGACAACAACAACTTCAACACATGACAACAACAACTTCAACATGTGACAACAACAACTTCAACACGTGACAACAACTTCAACACATGACAACAACAACTTCAACACGTGACAACAACTTCAACACGTGACAACAACAACTTCAACACATGACAACAACAACTTCAACATGTGACAACAACAACTTCAACACATGACAACAACAACTTCAACACATGACAACAACAACTTCAACACGTGACAACAACAACTTCAACATGTGACAACAACAACTTCAACACGTGACAACAACAACTTCAACACGTGATAACAACAACTTCAACACATGACAACAACAACTTCAGACACTCAAAACAAAACACAATCTTAATAACAAAAAACATGCTTACCAACAAATATGTAGCAACCTAGAACAATAAATAAATAAAAAACAACACACAACAACAACATACAGCCATGAACTCATCAAGTTGACTCTGCATCAGATCTTCATTGGTTTCTGTGATGATGATGATGATGATGATGATGATGATGATGATGATGATGGTGACGATGATGATGGTGGTGATGATGATGATGATGGTGATGATGATGATGATGATGATGATGATGATGAGGATGATGATGATGATGATGATGATGGTGACGATGATGATGGTGGTGATGATGATGATGATGATGATGATGATGATGATGATGATGATGATGATGATGGTGACGATGATGATGGTGGTGATGATGATGATGATGGTGATGATGATGATGATGATGATGATGATGAGGATGATGATGATGATGATGATGATGATGATGGTGGTGATGATAATGATGATGATGATGATGATGGTGATGATGATGGTGATGACGATGATGATGATGATGATGATGATGATGATGATGGTGGTGATGATGGTGATGATGATGATGATGATGATGATGATGATGATGGTGACGATGATGATGATGGTGGTGATGATGATGATGATGATGATGATGATGATGATGATGATGATGATGATGAGGATGGACTCACTTGAGGCTGGAACAAAGGGGATGCTGCCATTCTTGTTTTCTGTGGAGGTGCTTGTGATGTTAGCTATGCATGTGCAGAGACGCAGGTTAGGTTGTATGAAAATTTGTATTAAAAAAATAGCTGTTTCATTTGTTGTTTTTTTTATAATTTTTCTTGTGGTTGTATCATTTTTATTTTTGTTAAACCATTTTCATTGTTTTTCGTTTTATCATTTTTTTGTTTCCTCAGTGATAAGAGTGATGCAAAAGAGTGATGGGGACAAATGGTACCCACTGGTGGAGACTGATTCTTCCTTGAAGCCGAATCCTGCTCTTGACACTCCATCTCTGCTCCTCCCCTTCGTTTCCTTGCCACCCTTCTCGAGCTGTAGAGTCACCTTGCGCTGTGAGGGATGAAGGTGGAGAACTAGATAAACTTATTAATTTATAATTAATAGGTAATTAAATTATAAAAATGGTGGATGTGGAAACATATTAATGAAGTTCTAGTCAAAAGAAATTTGAAATTGGAAGTGAATTTCAAAAGTTTACACTGAACTTCCCTTTCTAAGTTCCACAACAAACTTCTTTACAATTCTCTTATTTCTTATTCGTTTATACCTACAATCTCAACATAGCTTATCTTGAACTCAGTTCCTATTTTAAAACTGATGAATTTTTACTTCTCTTCACTTTAGAAAAGCCTGATTTGTTAATCACGTAAAAAGTTGTAAAAATATTCAAGATTTGATGCATACTTTGTTCGCTCTATTAGATAAGTCAATTCAGAATGGCAGCAAGTTGAAGAAATTCAAAAGCATGATGTAAAAAAAGTTTTGAATACCATTTAGCTAGATGGACAGCAACCAAGTGCAATTAAATTTTTTTAAACAAAACAAAACTTAAAGCAAATTATTTTTTTTTATCGCCTGACTGTGTACACAGACAAGCCAACTTAAAAACAAAGCCGCAGCAAGGATATGTGAGAAATCTAAATAAATGGTTTCAATGTTGCCAATAAATATCAAAAATGAAATAGATAATAGTACAAAATGAAAAAATACAGTTTTGAAGTGACAATCAAGTTTTTTTTACTTTACCTCTAGAAACATTCAACTTAGTTCATTTCAATTTGAATTTTTTTTAAAACTTGTTTCAATTTTGAAGTTCATTCAAACTATTTTTTACTGTGTAATAATTTAAAAAAAAAATTGATTTCGATACTTTTATTTCCAAGTTTTTGAATTAAAAGAAGTTATTCAGTTTTTTAAATTATTTTGTTTTATTTAAGTTTTACAATTGAAAAAAATTTTCAATGTATATTTATCCAGTGAAAAGTGTTATCTTGATTACTTTCTACACCCACTCTTTTTTCAAGTTTCAAAATTTTTTGTTAAAATTTAAAAAAATAACTTGATTATTTTAAATCCCATTATTTCATTATCCACGACTAGATTTTTAAAAAAAATTAATTTTTATTTTCGTATACTTTTTTTTTCAAAATAATGTCTCGAAGAAAGTCAACTCATCAGAAAAGAGTGCCGCAGGTGAGAGTGAGGATGTGATATGTAGGCATGCATGCACGTAAACACGATGCTAAGTGATCGGTTATCAATTGAGTTTTCACGGATGAATTTGCACTCGAGAATATTAAAAGGAAAACGCTCCCGGCAGATAAATTCTACACTGAAGGAAACAACTACAGAAACAACAAAAAGTTGGTTTTTTTTGTGTGTCACGATTTCCATTTCCACTTTTATTTGTATAAAAATCAATTGTTTGAACTTCACTTGTAGTGCAATGTTCTCATGAGATTCAATTAGATTTCCTTGCAGCCTTGAGTGCCATTGGCTTTGCTCAGACAAGTGAGTGACTTTCAGACAGAGACACCACCATGCAGGAAGGAAACACAAGCCTGGTCAGAAGGCTCTCAAAGAGATCAGAAAGTACCAGCACAGCACATCTCTACTCTTGCGCAAGTTGCCTTTTGCCCGCGTGGTGAGTACCTGTACAAGCTGCCCTTTTTGGTTACTTCTTAAACATGCAACCAGTCATATATAAATGCCTTGATAAGTATGTAATCAGTGCTATATAAAGGCCTTGATTTGTATGTACTCAGCGCTATAAAAATCCTTGATTAGTATGTAATCCATGCTACACAAATGCTTGATTAGATTAGACTGAGTTAGATCACTGGCATGTTGATTTGCATCTGATGAGAGTTTGTTGTTTGAGGTGAAGGAGGTTTGTGATTCATTGTATCCCGGGGAGTCTCTACGCTGGCAAGTCCTTGCTATAGAGTGTCTGCAGGAGGTGGGTGGGTGGATGATTGAGTAGGGGGTTGGTGATTGATGGGTGAATGGGGGTGAGAAGAGCCTGCTTGGTGATGTGGGGGTGGGATGAGGACTTGAAAGGAGGACCTTTGCAGGCGGCAGAGGCGTACCTGATCCACCTGCTTGAGGACGCCAATCTGTGCGCCATCCACGCCAAACGGGTCACCCTCATGACCCGCGACCTCCAGCTCGCCCGCAGACTCCAAGGACCCCTTTGATGCCATGACAACCGTTGCTATGCATCCCAGCACTTGTTCGAAAGCTTGAAGTTGAACGGTGGTAGCGAAGATGATGACGATGAGGATGATGTCATATTTCTCCCTCCAACCATTTCCGACTTTTGAAGTTTAAGAACTGTTTTTAGGGTTAGGGTTAGGGTCTAACCCTTACCATAACCCTAACCCTAACCCTAACCCTAGTGATCATCGTGAACGTTTTGACTTTTGATTGGCCAGCTCACCAGCTCGGTTCATCCCACGAATTATAAATATATAGCGTCGTTATATTAATTTTTATAAACATCTACCACAAATTGCCTTTTCGACCAACTTCCACCTCACTTGATTATAAATAATATAAACAACAATAATAATAATAATAATAACTTTGTGAAGCGCTAAAGCGCAAGTATGACGGCCATTTGTTTTGCGTTGTATTTTGTTTTTTTTTAACTTTAATTTTTTTTTTTTTTTGATGCAATAAAATTACAACAAAACTGAGGTAACAGAAAAGGAAACAATTACTGAAGAAACATGATAATAAACAAGAAAAGGTATTAACATAGACAAAAATAACAGACATAAGCATTAACATAGACAAAAGTAACAGACATAAGTATTAACATAGAAAAAGTAGCATAGAAAAAAGTAACATAGACAAACTAACGAAGAATAATAATTAACAATGAAAAACTACAAGAAAGCGAACGACTTAGTCATCCAACTTTATTCCACCAACCTTGCGTCGACTGTTACAATCAGCAATGGATGTGCATTGTTCGTATTATATACGTTTAAATAAGTAAATGAGATTACGGTGGAATAAGTGGAGAAATTATTTATGAATACATAACTAATGGACAACTGAAGAATAATAAATAAAAAAATAATAATAATA
>OX387260.1:1071422-1078922 GCA_947562095.1 Branchellion lobata
TCTTTATCTTTTTTATTTTCATCATCTTCTTCATCCTCTTCATCTTCATTATCTTTATTTTTTTCTTTCTTATTTTCATCATCCTCTTCATCTTCACAATCTTTATTTTTTTCTTTCTTATTTTCATCATCTTCTTCTTCTACTTCTTCTTCTTCATCCTCATCATCTCCTTCTCCATCTTCTTCATAGGCAGCTAACATACTCAAAGAATCATTCATGATCCCATGCTTGTGGTGTATCTTGTGTTTGTTGGCATTAATTAAATTCAAATTAATAATATTATTATTATTATTATTATTATTAATTTTTTTATTGTTGTTATTCTTGTTAAGGGTGTGGGAGGTGTCAGGGCCGTGGAGGGAGAAGACCAGCTGAGACAGGTTTGCAACAAAGTCCCCCCTCTTCTCACAACTCTCCTCCCCACTCAAGCGAACCCCCAATTTGCACGTTTCTGTGTGTGTGTGTGTGTGTGTGTGTGTGTGTGTGTGTGTGTGTGTGTGTGTGTGTGTATGTGTGTGTATGTGTATGTGCACAAATGTGCAGGCTTCCCACATATGTGAACGAACCTTTAATTTGAGTGGCTCGGAGAGAAAAGATAGTTCGTTGGAGGTAAGAGGCAGCACGAAAACTGGTGATGTGGAGGCCGACGTCGATGAAGGAGGATGTCGTGTCCACCTTGGTCACATCCTTCAACTTCAACACCAACGTCACTGTGGCCGTGTGCATGAATGATGCAACCATCAGAGCTGATGACAATACAATACATAACAATGCAATAAAATACATGAAAATAAAATACAATTCGAAACAGGGCAATACAATACAATGCAACTAAATGCAAAAATCTACAAAACACCACATTACAATGCAATACAATAACAGATATAAAAGTGGCGTCAGTCCATCAGGACTTCAAGATAAGGATGAGAGGCAATAATGGCAAAGTATGCACGCACATGAGAGGGAGAGTGGGAAGTGGAAGGTGAGTCGATCCCTGGAGAGAACACATCGACACAGCATCTGTTTCCGGTCAGAAAAAAAGAGCTGGGTTGCCCGCACTGAGTGGCAGTGGTGGTGGTGCTTATGCTACATCTTTGAAGTGATCCAAGCTTTCAATTTTCAAAAACATATTTTTTTGCTTTTTATTTAAGATTGGAATAGTCATTCTTTATATTTTGAAGTTATTTTTTATTGTTGAAAAAAATAAGACTTTTGAAAGAAAAAAGTGAAAAGTTTAATTGAATATCGTGTAATAAGATGGAGAAGGGGACTACCACCTAACCACCAATTGAGTCACAGAAAATGACAAAATATGTGTCATCTCGTTTGCAAATTCGCTTTAAAGAGTCTAGAAGTTGTGGCCTATAGAGTGAGCAACGGAAAGCAAACAAGACCGCTTGCAGTTACAGAAGGAAATAGGGGATGGCCTAAATAAAAAAGCACAACTTACCAGATATTTCAACAAAATCAAACGACATGGGTTTGTGCACTGGTATCGAAGGCTCCATTTTGGCTTTTTTTGGAGAAACCTCAGGCGCTTGAGCCTTTCTTTTGGCCGAAGACTTACGAAAATACTTTTCTATTGTAGCAGTTTTCGTGTCAGCCATAGTAACAATTTTTTAAATTTAAAACGAATTTAACGTTTATCAAAGACTTTCGACAGCTTTCAACGCATTAAAATAAGTAAAATAAATAGAAGCAAAAAATGCTATAAGTGGAAATGAGCAATGATCAACAAGCAAAGTTTAAATTTTAAAATTAATTATGCTAAAATTATAATATGAAAAAATATCCATAATCGAAAATAACTCAATATAAGCTGGGCAAAGATTTAAAAAACGCAAAATTTGAATTATTACTTGATGTTACGAATGGCGATACTCAAAAGGCAATACGAAAAAGCATATGAAAACAATTATCTGGAAAAGATTATCCTATCAATAATTTATCTGGAAACTAGTTTCTCCGCTTAGTTCAATTCGTATTGGCTATTTAATATTGTCTTTCCAAATCTACGCCTCACCCTCAACTCTGATCTAATCCAACCAAAGCGTTTGATAGCGCTGAAAAGACAGCGACAAAAGATGTTTTGAGACTTTTTAATGAGAAGGGTGATTCCAATTAAAATGAAGGTGTGATCCAAATACATTTATTGTGATCCAAATTGAAATCTTTTATAAAAAACTATAAACCAGTCAAAAAGATTACAGAAGTGCAGTTAAGTAGACGAGCGCTCACTAATGGCCTCGCCTTGACACACGAACAACAACACTCAATAGACGTCACAACTACATACATCATGAAAAAAATCACATCATGACAGACGTCATAAAATCAACAAAAATCATGACAGACATCACAACAGGTGTCACAATATCATAACAGGCGTCAAAAGATCATGACAGGCAGATGTCACGAGAGCATGCGAGCACTGGGTTTCTGGAGCCTGCCTCGACTGCTGAAGGTGACTTTGGGAGTGGTGTCTTCTTCCTCCTCCTCCGCGTATACCACCGTCCTCCTGCCCTGGTTACGAGTCTTCCTGGCACTCTTGCTTGACTTACCCTCTTGAGAGTGATGCCTGTGGTCGGTGTGTGATGGTGTACATGAATGAAGGAAAGAATAGAAAGAGAGAATGAAAGAGAGAAAGAATAGAAAATGAAAGAATAATAGACAAGAAGGCAGAAGGCAGAGAAGGAAGAAGATAGCAGAAGAGAGAGAAGATGGTAGAGGAGAGGGGAGATAGAGGAGGAGAGAGGAGGTGGCAGAGGAGAGAGGTGGTGGCAGAGGAGAGAGGATGGCAGAGGAGGAAGTATGCGTACCTCTTGGAGGTGGCGTGGTGTCTGTTGCTGCGCTTGAACGCCGAGTGAGCTGACCGGCTGGAGTATGTCTCAGTTTCAGAGTCTGTGTAATCGTCTTCTTCATCTTCATCTTCTACTTCCTCATCATCATCACCATCATCATCATCATCATCATCATTAGCATGATGTTTAGCATCATCATCTTCATTAACATAATCGTTGTTAGTTTCATCATCATCATCATCTTCTTCCTCTTCTTCTTCCTCCTCATCGGCGGCTAGAAAGTCAGTGCTGACATTCACAGAGGCTTGTTCGTTAGGGGCTTCGTCTGTGTCGTCGTCGTCGTCGTTGGATCTTTTGTGGCCGTTGTGGATATAGTGGTTGTTGTTGCTGTGGCGGTTGTGGCGGCTGTTATTGTTGTGACGGCTGTTGTGGCTGGTGTTGTTGTGGCTGGTGTGGGGTGGCAGTTTGGAGCGTTTGATACTGATGAGAAGGCTTGAACGACTGGACCGTTGTTGTGGGTTGTTGTTGATGTTACTATTGTTGTTGCTGTTACTATTGTTGTTGCTGTTGTTATCGTTGTTGCTGTTGTTATCGTTGTTGTTGTAGTTGTTGTTGCTGTTGTAGACCAAGTCATCGAAAATGCCGGAGTGAGGCACTTCATCTTCGTAGCGCCTCCTGCGCAGGGTGCCTGTGGAGCAGCGAGTGAGGTAGCGGTCAAAGTGTCTGTGGCTGACATGTCGCAGCCGACGAGATTCAAGTGGTTGTTGTTGTTGTTGTTGTTGCTGCTGTTGCCGTTCTAGACGCTGTTGTTGTCGTTGTAGCTGTCGCTGTTGTTGTCTCTGTTGTTGTCGTTGTTGTTGTCTCTGTTGTTGTCGTCGTTGTTTCCGTTGCTGCTGTCTTTGTTGCTCTTGTTGATGCCTTTTGATTTCGTTTTTTGATAATTCTGTATGGAAAAGTGTAAAAAAAACTTTAATATTGAAAAAAGAGTTCAAGAAATGAAGGAGAGAAGAGAAGTGTGAGGTGGAAGAATGAAAGAAAGTGGAGAAGGAAGAGCGGAGTAGTAGTAGTAGTAGTAGTAAATTCACTATATGGGCGCTCGGTAGTTAAGCCATAACCCATCGACCACTCTCGCTTTCCCTTTCCGGCTAGTCCGTATCGGAGGCGAGTAAGATCTCCTGATGGCGCACACGAGAGGCTTGAACGAGCACTTCAGCCCACCGAATGCCTCCTCGACACATTATTCTTTACTACATTTATTTATTAACCTTACCCAACAGGTAGTGACTGATCTAACTCATAGAATTTTCTATTTTCTATTTTTTAATTTTATTTTTATACTTAAACTAAGCTATTATCCTCTACCTAGCACCTTAACCACTACACCTGAGGCTTTTTTTTTCAACACCTTTCTTTTCTTTTGTCGCGTCCGCCAACACTGCCGGTTTGCGACAGTAATGACGCCTACGACGTTCTTTAAACATTTTTTTTCCTCTTTTTTTCTCTTTTTTTTTTCATTTTTTTTTTCATTGTCGAGTCCGCCAGCACTGCCGGTTCGCGACAGCGCTGACGCCTACGAAGAGTGGAGTGGAGGAATGAAAGAGTGGAGTGGAGGAGTGAAAGAGTGGAGTGGAGGAATGAAAGAGTGGAGTGGAAGAATGAAAGAGTGGAGGGAGGAGTGCGGCATTAAGAAGGCAGGAGAAAGGACCGGAAGGCGCGCAGTAGTGTTGCGAGTGAAGCGCTAGAGCATCGGAGAGGACACTCACTTTGCCCCTTGGACTTCTTTCCGCGTCCTTGGAACTTGTGACCTCCATCTTCTTCCTCTTCATCCTCAACTTCATGCCTCCCCCCCCTCCCCTTCCTATTTTTCCTCTTCTTTGTCCCGCTTCGCTCGTTCCTGCTTCTCTTGCGCCTGCGGTACTCAAAGTCATCATCTGATGAGTCATCATCATCGTCGTCATCATCATCATCATCATCATCGTCTTCGTCGTCTTGACGACGCAGTGGAAACTTGGCTTTTTTCTTTTTTCCCTTCCTTGTTCTTATTCTCCCCACATACTCCTCGTCATCGTCGTCGTCATTTTCATAATCGTAATCATCATCCAGTTCGTCTTTTTCGTCTTCTTTTTCTTCCTTCTCTTCTTCTATTTCTTCTTCTTTTTCGTCTTCATCGGTGGCGTAAAAGTACCTCTTGATATAGCTTCTTCGATCGGAAGTAGCAGCGGCAGAAGTAGACGTGGCGTTGTTGCCGCTACCACCAACGGTGGCGCTGTTGTTGGAAGCTGTGGCGTTGGAGGCGCCATTCGGCCGTTTGCTTTCTCGCCCAATCGTCTGTACTCTTTTGTTGTGGGCACCGTCATCCTCATCGTCGTCATCATCCCTGATCACTCTCCTCTTCTTGCCTACGTGGTGGTTGCTTTGGTGGTGAGTTTGGTGGTTGAAGGGTGGTAGAGGCTTTGAATGGAAGTGGACCAATAGGGGCGAGTGATGGTGGTTGTGGTGAGTGGTGGTGGTTGTGGTGAGTGATGGTGGTGGTTGTGGTGAGTGATGGTGGTTGTGGTGAGTGATGGTGGTTGTGGTGAGTGATGGTGGTTGTGGTGAGTGGTGGTGATTGTGGTGAGTGATGGTGGTTGTGGTGAGTGATGGTGGTTGTGGTGAGTGATGGTGGTTGTGGTGAGTGGTGGTGGTGGTTAATAAAAACCTGGTCGTTCGTTGGTGTTCTCAAATTCTCTTTCATGTCTCTTGTGCTCTCGTCTGGACCTGTTGCAGTTGTTGCGGTGTTGAAGATGTTAGTATCGTTGTTGCATGTTGTTTCAGGATGTTGCATATTGTTGCATGTTGTTGTATGATGTTGCATGTTGTTTTATGATGTTGCACGTTGTTGTATGATGTTGCATGTTGTTGTATGATGTTGCATGTTGTTGTACGATGTTGCATGATGTTGCATATTGTTGCATGTTGTTGTATGATGTTGCATGTTGTTGTATGATGTTGCATGTTGTTGTATGATGTTGCATGTTGTTTTATGATGTTGCATGTTGTTGTATGATGTTGCATGTTGTTGTATGATGTTGCATGTTGTTTTATGATGTTACATAATGTTGTAGTAGCATGTGGGATGGCAGTAGTAGGGGAGGGAGGAAGGAGAGGTATGTGACAGACGTGGAGTAGGACTTGAGGTGGGTGTTGATCTTGGAAGGGGCCTCACACTTGAGGTGCTTGAGCAGGTGTTTGAGGCGCTCCTCAAAAAAACACGACAGACGCATGGTCATTATGAAGATCTGGTGAGAAGCAAGGAGGAAGAGTAAGGAGGAGGAGTTAGAAGTTAGGAGGAGGAGAAAGGAGAAGGAGGAGTAAGAAGGGGGAGTAAGGAGGAGGAGTCAAGAGAAGTTAGGAGAAGGAGAAAGGAGGAGGAGGAGTAAGAAAGGGGAGTAAGGAGGAGGAGTTAGGAGAAGTTAGGAGGAGGAGAAAGGAGGAGGAGGAGTAAGAAGGAGGAGTTAGGAGGAGAAGTTAGGAGAAGTTGGGAGGAGTAAGGAGGAGTTGGGAGGAGTAAAGAGGAGGAGTTAGGAGGAGTTAAGAGGAGGAGTAAGAAGGAGGAGAGGAAGTTGGGAGGAGTAAGGAGGAGGAGTAAGGAGAAGAAGTTAGGAGAAGAAGTTGGGAGGAGTAAGAAGGAGTAAGAAGGAGTAAGGAGGAGTAAGGAGGAGTAAGGAGGAGTAAGGAGGAGTAAGGAGGAGTAAGGAGGAGTAAGGAGGAGTAAGGAGGAGTAAGGAGGAGTTAGGAGGAGTAAGGAGGAGTTAGAAGGAGTAAGAAGGAGTTAGAAGGAGTAAGGAGGAGTAAGGAGGAGTAAGGAGGAGTTAGGAGGAGTAAGGAGGAGTAAGGATGAAAAGAAAGTTATTGGAAATTAGAAAAATTAAGAAAGAGAGAAGGAAAAAGAGGAAAAGAAGAAGCAGAAGGAGGAGGTGAGGGGAAGGAAGAGTGAGGAGAAAGAGATGGGATGAGGAATGAGGAGCGAAATGGGATGAGGAATGAGGAGCGAAATGGGATGAGGAATGAGGAGCGAAATGGGATGAGGAATGAGGAGTGGAATGGGATGAGGAATGAGGAGCGAAATGGGATGAGGAATGAAGAGCGAAATGGGATGAGGAATGAGGAACGGATGGGACAAGGATGGAAGGCACAGACCCTGGAGCGCTTGTTGGTGTTGTAGAGGCGGGAATTGCTGAAGACGAGTCTGACGTGCCTGACGAATGCTGCCACGTCGGGGTACAGGCCCTGCTGCAGGTTGCTCCTGATGCTCGAGAAGTCCATTCTGCTGCCTACCACGTGCAGGTAGTCCTGCAACAAGAAATAATAAGGTTAATAATGATAACATGGATAATAATAATAATAATAATAATAATAATAATAATAATAAAAATAAGAATAATAATTATACATATATGTATATATATATATATATATATATATATATATATATATATATATATATATATATATATATATATATATATATATATATATATATATATATATATATATATATATATATATATATATATATATATATATATATATATATATATATATATATATATATATATATATATATATATATATATATATATATATATATATATATATATATATATATATATATATATATATATATATATATATATATATATATATATATATATATATA
>OX387260.1:1088922-1101422 GCA_947562095.1 Branchellion lobata
GGCGAGGTAGTGGGTGTCATGATGTGGTGATGATGACATTATTTTTATTATAAGTAGTAGTATTAGTATTATTATTATATTGATGGTAGTATCATAAGAGTCATAAAAGTAGTAACCTTTCTGAACTTCTCCTTCGATCCCACCCCGTAAAACAGCAAGTACCTGTGTTGCATTTGCCTCCACTCACCCAACCATTCACCCAACCATTCATCAAACCATTCATCCAACCATTCACCCAACCCCTCATCCAACCACTCATCCAACCATTCACACAACCATTCACACAACCATTCACCCAACCCCTCATCCAACCACTCATCCAACCATTCACACAACCATTCACACAACCATTCACCCAACCCCTCATCCAACCACTCATCCAACCATTCACACAACCATTGCATCCTCTCGAACCAATCAATCATCATTTTCACTTCGTCACTAATTCACAGATGCATTCCTTCACCTCCACCCACCCATTCACCCCCCCTTCCCCCTCCCCAATTTATCCCCCACCCTTCCCCATCCACCACCCACCCTTCCACATTCACCACTTACCCACCCTTCCCTATTCACCCCCCTTCACCCCCATCCCCCCATTCACCCCTTTCCACCCTCATCCCCCCATTCACCCCCTTCACCCACCCATACGAGTCGGTGGCAGCAAACTCCAGTCCGTCAGGAGCCCATTTGCAGTCGTACACCATGCCGAAGTTCTGGCCTTCCAACTGTTTCCATGGTTACAACGTCATGACATCACATGACGTAGTGTGACATGACGCGCTACGATATGACGTGACATAATAATGCCTGATACGGCGTGACTTGTCACAATACAACAACATTACACAACAACACAACACACCAACACGACACAACAGCAACAACAACACATCAACAACAAAACACCAACAACACAACACACCAACAACACAACAGCAACAACAACACAGAGGCTCACGTGGTTGGTGAATGTGTTGATCTTGTGACCTGTGTGGATGTCCCACAGACAGATGTGTCCGTCATGGCCAGCACTCAACAACACCCGCCCATCTGTTGGGTTCGGTTCCAACACATACACTTCGTCCGTGTGACCCTGGTGGTGGTGGTGGTGGTGAAGATGGAGATGGTGGTGGTGGTGGTAAAGATGGTGGTGGTGGTGGTGAAGATGATGGTGGTGGTGGTGGTGAAGATGGTGGTGGTGGTGAAGATGGTGGTGGTGGTGGTGAAGATGGTGGTGGTAATTTAAATAAAAATAATTATTTAGAAAAAATTTTTTTTTAAGCATTATTTTTTCTCACCGTCTTTTCTAACCCCTCCATCCCCACTCCCCCCTCATCCCTCCTTCCCCCTTCTTACCCCTCTAACCCCTCAACCCCCCTCCTCCTCTCTAACCTATCTAACCCCTTTATCCCTCCTCTAACCCCCTAACCCCTCACCCCCCCCTCTAACTCCTCATCCCCACCTTCCTCTAACCCCTCATTCCCACCCCCCCTCTAACTCCTCATCCCCACCTTTCCACCCCCCCCCCTCTAACCCCTCATCCCTACCCTCCCCCTTCCCCACCTTGAGCACATGGGTGAGTTCACCACTGAAAGAGTTCCACACCTTGACGCTGAAGTCAGAGACAGCTGTGATGACGAAGTAGTCGTCAAGACTCCACGATACCATGGTTACAGGGAGGTTGCTAGGGTGGGAAGAAGATGACACAGAGTCGTTGGGACACGTATTGTGGGCTGCGTTGATGACCAGAGCGCGCCACTCGTTGCGTTCGTAGCGGTAGATGCGCGTGTGGCCGTCGCGACTGCCTGTGGCGAAGCGTATGTCATTGTTTGAGTACTGGATGCTGTCGATGCGGTCCTGTGGTGTGGTTGATGTAATGCGGTGCGGTGTGGCTGGTGTGGCTGATGTGGTGCGATGTGGCGTGGTTGATGTGGTGCGGTGTGGCGTGGCTGGTGTGATTGATGTGGCGTGGTGTGGTGTGGTTGGTTCAGTGTAGTTGGCAAGGTACAATATATACAAACAATGAAACGAAAAAATAAAACAAAAACAGACATACAAACAGAAAGACAAACAGACATATAAACAGACATACAAACAGACATACAAACAGACATACAAACAGACATACAGACAGACATACAAACAGACAAACAAACAGACATATAAACGCAGACACCCACCATGTGTGACTCGAGTTCGCAGATCTTTTCAGCCACTCGGCCTCCCACAGAGTAGACCCTCACCACGTGGTCAGAACTGCCCGTCGCTAAAAAAGAGCCACCTAGCGAATGTGGAAGAATTGTGGATGACATGGAGGGATGGATGAATGAAGGGATGGATGGAGGAAGAGGTGGAAAGAAGAATGTAGGAATGGATAGAGGAATGGATGGAGAAACGAATGGAGGGATGGATGGAAGGATGGATGAAGGAATGAATGGGAGAATGTAAAGAGGAATAGATGGAAGAATAGATAGAGGAGTAGAACGGGAGAACGAACGAACGAATGAATGAATGAAGGAAGGAAGGAAGAAATGAAGAAATGAGCAAAGGACGTTCACCACAGCTGAAAGAGAGACAGAGCATTTGAGTGCCGGGTCGAGACCTCTCTATGAACTTGGTGGGCTTGGTGCTGTCATCATCATCACCATCATCATCATCATCATCACCATCATCATCATCATCATCATCATCATCATCATCATCATCATCATCATCATCATCATCATCATCATCATCATCATCATCATCATCATCATCATCATCATCATCATCATCATCACCATCATCATCATCACCATCATCATCATCATCATCATCATCATCATCATCATCATCATCATCATCATCATCATCATCATCATCATCATCATCGTCATCATCATCATCATCATCATCATCATCATCATCATCATCATCATCATCGTCATCATCATCATCATCACCATCATCATCATCATCATCATCATCATCACCATCATCATCCTCATCATCATCATCATCATCATCATCATCATCGTCATCGTCATCGTCATCATCATCATCATCACCATCATCATCATCATCATCATCATCATCATCATCATCACCATCATCATCATCATCATCATCATCATCATCATCATCATCATCACCATCATCATCATCATCATCATCATCATCATCATCATCACCATCATCATCATCATCATCATCATCATCATCATCACCATCATCATCATCATCATCATCATCATCATCATCATCATCATCATCATCATCATCATCATCATCATCACCATCATACCCACTTGAAGACGTTGTTGTTGGCATCAAAGTGCCAGATACAGAGACACCCATCTCCTCCAGTGGATGCCAGGTATTGAGTGGAGTCCTTGGTGTAAGGGGAAAACTGTGATGGTGGTAGTGGTTGGTGGTTGGTTGGTGGTGGTTGGTTGGTTGATGGTGGTTGGTTGGTGGTGGTAGTGGTTGGTGGTTGGTTGGTGGTGGTTGGTTGGTTGATGGTGGTTGGTTGGTGGTGGTAGTGGTTGATGGTGGTAGTGGTTGGTGGTGGTAGTGGTAGTTGGTTGGTTGGTGGTGGAAGTGGTTAGTGAAGAAGATGAAAAGAAAAAGAAAAAACAAAAAAACAAGGCAGAAAAAACAAAAAACAAGGCAGAAAAAAAAAAGAAGAAAGAAAAAGAAAGAAAAGAAAAAAAAAAGGCAGAAAAGAAGAAAGAAAGAAAGGAAGAAAAAAAAGAAAGGAAGGAAAGAAGGAAGGAAGGAAGGAAGGAAGGAAGGAAAGAAGGAAGGAAGGAAGGAAGAAGGAAGGAAGGATGGAAAGGAGGAAGGAAGGAAGGAAGGAAGGAAGGAAGGAAGGAAGGAAGGAAGGAAGAAAGGAAGGGAGGAAGGAAGGAAGGAAGAAAAGAAGGAAGGAAGAAAGGAAGGAAGGAAGGAAGGAAGGATGGAAGAGAGAAAGGAAGGAAGGAAGGAAGGAAGGAAGGAAGGAAGGAAGAAAGGAAGGGAGGAGGGAAGGAAGAAAGGAAGGAAGGAAGGAAGGAAGGAAGGAAGGAAGGAAAGAAGAAGGAAAGAAGGATGTGCACAAACACGGAGGGAGGTGATCATGTGGGTGTGAGCCTGGAGGATGGCCACAGGGGCAGAGGTCTTGAGACTCCACACGCGGATGAGCTTGTCACAGGATCCGACGGCAAGCAGCTGATTGTTGTAGCTGACTGCCATGTCATTGATCTCGGCGTCATGGCCTCGGAAGGTGAAGAGAAGACGACCCGTCAAGGCACTCCACACTTTCACCAGGTTGTCGTCTGAGCCCTGTTGATGGAGTACATGTGGTTGGTGGTAGAAGCGGGAATGGCACATGAGATTCAGTCGAAAGTTTACACCGGATCAGTTTTGGATTACATACAAAAAGATGCATTCAGTGAAGATTCAGTCAAACATGACATACACACATACACACAATGTCACACACAAAAACACACACATACACACAATGTCACACACAAAAACACACACATACACACAATGTCACACACAAAAACACGCACATACACTAAATGTCACACACAAAAACACACACATCCCTTTCACACCCCCATAAACAAACCCACACACCAGCCCCCACAGCGTTCCCCTCAGGCTCACGTACAGTGAAGATGAACTGTCCTGTGCGGTCAAAGAGAAGGCAGTAGACCGACGAGAGGTGTCCGAGGGTTTTGAAGAGCAGGCTCACCTTGAGGAGGACAGGGTCGGGAATGGTGGTGGATGGAATGTTGCCTCGGGACTGTGTGTATGGAACCAGAGAGGCTGTGGTATGATGGTGGTGAGGTGTTGGTGGAGAGGGTGGAATGATGGTGGAGGTGGCAATGGTGGAGGTGGCAATGGTGGAAGTGGCAATGGTGAAAATGATGAAAGTGAAGAGATGGTGTTGGTGGTGATAAGAGTAGAGAGGAGCAAAAAGAAGAAAAAAAAGAAAAAAAAAAGAAGAAAAAAAAAAAAAAAGAAGAGAAGGAAAAAAAAAAGGAAGGGAAAGAGGGAGGGTAGGAGGAAGGAAAGAAAGAAGAAGGATGGGAAGAAGGAAAGAAAGAAGAAAGTTGGAAGAAAGGAAAGAAAAAAGAAAGAATGAAGTACCGAGGTTGTATGCGTGGGTCGTGCATGACCTCTTGCGGAGGGACTTTGAAATCTCTGAAGGAAAGGATGTTCAACGTTATGGTCATTCAACCAATTATAATTATTAATCCTAATTGTAAAGCGCCAAAGCAGAAAAGTGAAGCGCTCGTAAATCCATATTACTGCCTTCTTTCTTAGTAGAATTAACTCTCACTTGACCTCAAAACATTCATTCAATTTACTCCTTAATAACATTATTTTTCACTCAACCTTCAATTGATTGATAAATATAAATATAAATATTAATTAATTAATTAATTAATTAATTAATTAATTAATTAATTCACAGTACTGTTCAAACAATTAAAAATTTGCAGAACTGTGATCTTTCTTGAGGATAGAGAACTGCCCAGTGCCGAGGAGGGAGTTAATGCCCTTGTTGAGTGACGAGGCACTCTGGAGGTGAGCCAGTTGCAGGGCCTGCTGGCATATCATAAAGAGGTGCTCGGACGAGATGTGGCTGTTCAGCTCCAACTTGTTGGGATCATTTTATGGGAAGTTAGTCAGTTTTTTAATGATTGAATCGTTAATTTAAGCTTTAATTTGGTGTATTGGGCATCTATTTTGAATTTGGTCACTAAGTCATGTACTTTTTAGTTTTTAGTGTGAAAAATTCAAACAGATGCATGAGAAATTTTTTTTGTATTTGCAATTAAAACAAAACAAATTTCATAAAACAAACCAAAAAAAATTAAAATGATTTCCACACCAACAAGTACAGTGATTATATTACTAACAAAAAGAAGTCATAAAAAACAAAAAGAAGTCATAAAAAACAAAAAGAAGTCATAAAAAACAAAAAGAATCTCAGAAAAAAAACTTTTAAATAGCCAATGTTCCCAAAACATTCAATAATTGGGGTGGGGTAATTCATTCAAGATGAGTATATCATAGCGGTTTGGTCATTTTTCATCCCATCTCCCCAATTCTATTTTCATCAACAAAAAAGCTCATTTTGAAATGCTAATAATTTTTTTTGTTTTCCAACCAATCCAATCTAAGCTAAAAGATTGTAAAGCGCCTTCTAGCACTGTTCAAAGGCGTTTATTTAGTTTATTTTGATTTAAATTTTTTTTGTATTCATTTCCCATTTATAGTAATCGTGCTCTTACACAAGCATTACAAATGATTTCTTACTAGATGTCTTATGCACAATCATTTGTCCACTTATTCAATTCAATTCACTTCCTAACCTCAAGGAAATTTTAAAAGATAATGCATTCGGTTTTTAGCTCCCTAAAAAATAAATTAAAATGATTTTAAAAGAAATACGAAACAAGCGCACGATACGATCGACGCCATTTAAACGCAAGCTATATATAGACTGCTAACTTTCCATAACTTGATTTTTTTTTAATTATTGTGAAAATTATTTATAATGATGATTATATATCCTAGCTAGTTTTTTTTTTAAATATCATGGATAATTAAACTTAATTTTATTTTTCACATATTAAGCGCTTTCTCAAGATTTTGTATTAAACCTGTGCTCGCAAGAGCAAATACGATCTAAAAAGTTGGAATTTTTTTTTTTTAGTTTGGAATAAATTAACTGAAAAAACTTTTTAAAAAATGAACTTAATTATTTTTTGAAATGAAATTGAAAAAAAAATTAAAAATTTTTTCACCAATTCGTCGAAACTTCTAAAATGTGATTTTCCTGTCCAATCTAATCTTTTTGGAAGAAGCTGAAAATTTTGAAAATATTTATATTTTCTAAATTTTAAACTTTGGTTTCTAAAAAACGGTTTTGCTTAATCGCAGAAAAAAATTCTCCACGATATTTGAAATTTTCTGTAAAAACCCAATTCTTTATTTAGCAAGAATCAAAATAGAAATCGAAACCTGATTTTTGACCATTTCTTTCTTCAAGAGCTGAAAATTTGAAGAAAGTGGAGATTAAAAAATAACTTCATGTGGTTTTTAAGAGGTTTTGACATACCTCACTGGCTTTGGAACATGGTCCTTGAGAGAGAAATTTGGCAATCAAAAAGTACAATTCTGAAATGGTTTTACGGCTTTCGATTTATGAAGAAATTCTCGGAAGAATCTCTTTAAAGTATAAATATAACTAATAGATCAATCATTTTTTGCAGAAAAAGTTGGTACCTAGTTCCATGCTGCCCATGTTTCCTTTAATTTCCGCCATCGGTGAATTCTGAAACGACTGAGCCAAAAATGCTCACCACACCAACGAACCACATATACATCCTTTGTACATATTTTTGATATCTATTTTGTATATATCTATTACACGCTCACGAATAAGGGCATGAATGCATATGAGCCGATCTCTCGCAGCATGCGTGCTATATGCATATAGAAGCAACCATCAAGACTATATTTATGTTTTGGCGCGTAGAGCAGTTGTATGGGACGAGTCTTTGTTTGTGCGTGCTCGAGTTGCCTTTTGTGCTCGCCGGTTTCGTTTTTTCGCTATGTCTTCGTTTTCCAACGAAGTCGCGTAAAGTTTCTTCGATTCAATGAAATATTGAAATTGACTTTTTCATGATCAAAAATTTCATTTTATTTACTTCAGCACTTTCAAACCTGTTTTCTTATCATTTTACGATCCTCTATTTTGTGGTGAACTTTAAACCGCTCGGACCACAACATTAAATTTGCACAAATCAAAAAAATCTTTTAGCACCAAATTGTTGGTGAAGCGTTAAGGTTTGATGCTCTGATACGTAGACTTGTGACTGAGACACATACTGGTGAGGTTGTTTTCACACTTTCATGAACTTCAATGCCACAACCGAGCCATGAAAGTTAAGGGCTTCGTAAGCTTCGCGAGACTGAATATTTTTGGTAATTTTTTTCCATACTTTGAAGATACTCTCGCTAGCGTTTTGATACATTTAATAATAAAGCTAATTTGTAATGCCAAGGCCATGATGTAGGCAGTGGTTTGCCGTTTGAAATTTCAGTGCAGTAAAAAAAGACCATTAATATTACTTTGAAATTATAATTAACGAGGCAGGAAAAAGGTTTTTTGGGTTTATTTTCTAAAAACTCAGCTCTTGAAAAAGCATATTTCAATGTTTATTTGGTGGCCATTGGTTTCATTAACTCTATCATCATTATTTTTTCCTCACTATTCTCATCATTTTTATTTTAAAATGTCTTCTTCAAAATCACTACCTTCTGCAAAATCTTCATTTTCACTTTCACCATCACCTGAAAAACCTTCATTTTTTTCAAATTCTCTTCATCAGTATCTTCATCACTTTCTGTTTCCAAATTAGAGTGGTTGAGGTTACAGTAGTCTTGTGCATCAACGTCGAAGAGATCCCAGTTTGTTTCAGCCTCATTCTTCTTCATGTTCTCAATCATATTTGTCTGGCTTCTCACCACCCGTGCCGAGTCCTGGCATACAGCATAAGCCTTCGAGTAGTCATGGTTCAATTTGAAGAAATTTAAATTATACTTAAACTTCCTTAACAACTCTTTCCCGATGTCTTGGGAGCCTACAATGTACAGTGTGGCGGCAAATGCCTCCACACAGTTTCCAAGGGTGTCCTTAATTGATGAAAAGTCTATGATGTACAAGCCAATTAAAAGAATCGGTTCTTCGTTTGCAAGAGACACACACGAGCTTCCAACAGGTGAAAGAACAATTCCGTTACAGGACCGAACCTTGCTAGTTTTTGTCCTGAACAATTCTTTGGATCACAATGGGCCAAGTCCCACATGGCAAGTGGAAAGGGAATTTTTATGTCGTGAAGGTCATTCTTTTGTTTCAGCGTCAGATGTCTGAAGTCGGTCTATCCGGGGTTTTCATCATGTTCACAAGCTTCGCTTTCCTTGTAGTTTTTCCTTTCAGCTTTATGTCCTTTTTCACAAACGCCGACCTAGTTTTGACAGTTTTTTTTGTTCATATTTTAAATTTTCCGTGTATTTTTTAAGAATGATAAGTACAATGCATTTAAACTATTTGTTTTTAAAAGTTAAGCATGTTTTAATAAAGTTTAGTTAAGCGCTGTTATCTAGCTAGGTTATGTTGAATAAATGAAAAATACTTGTATTTAACCATCCTCATTAATAAAATTGTAAATAATATTTTATTATTATTTAATTATTTTTCTACTTTCAAAAATTAACTTATTTCTAAATTCAGTGCTAGAATAAGTTACAAGATAGCGGCAAATACAAAAGTTAAGCTTATCCCTGGCGGCTCTTTAATCTATAAGCAGGGAGTTTTGATTTTTCATTGATTGAAAAAATTGAAATGTGCTCTACCTCCGCATATGTCCTCCTCCCCATCCATTGTTGTATTGTCTATCAATCTATTGTATTGTATTACATTGTTTTGTATTGTTTTGTATTGTATCAAATTGTTTTGGGTTGTTTTGTATTGTATTACAATATGTTGTGTTGTTTTGTTTTACATTATGTTTGGTTTTTTGTATTGTATTGTATGTCATTGTGTTGGGTTGTTTTGTATTACATTATGTTTGGTTTTTTGTATGGCATTATGTCGGGTTGTTTTGTATTGTATTACATTGTCTTGCACTGTTTTGTACTGTATTGTAATACATTGTTTTGTATTGTTTCTTACTGTATTTGTCTTGCATTGTATTATGTTGTATTGTATAGTGTAAGTGCATTGCATAACATTGGCCACCCACAGACAGCCACCGCCACACTGACCTCCAACCTGGAAGCCTTGCAACAGGCGGTGAAAAGGCACCAAAAAGAAGCCATTTGAAACTCCTCCCACCTCTTGTTGAAGCTCCTCCCACCTCTTATTGAAGCTCCTCCCACCTCTTATTGAAACTCCTCCCACCTCTTATTGAAACTCCTCCTACCTCTTATTGAAACTCCTCCCACCTCTTATTGAAGCTCCTCCCACCTCTTATTGAAACTCCTCCCACCTCTTATTGAAGCTCCTCCCACCTCTTATTGAAACTCCTCCCACCTCTTATTGAAACTCCTCCCACCTCTTATTGAAGCTCCTCCCACCTCTTATTGAAACTCCTCCCACTTTGTTTTTTAATTTCCCCCACTTTTTAATGAAACCCTCCCCACATTTCCTGCTCCATGTATATACAGTGTATGAAAGGGAGCATTGTATGAATTTTGTGCACACTTTTGTGCAAAAATTTCAAATATTTACATTGGCTGAATCTCACTGTAGAAATAATATTTGTTAAATTGTATCGCATTTTGTTTGTATTATATTGTATAAAATGTTATTATAGTGCATTGCATCTGCTCACCCACGTGTTGATCATCCAGCTACTTACGTAATTCTGTTGCACTCTTCATCACTTGAGGGCGGCGTTGAGGCTACGCAGACGCAAAAGTCACGTAAAAGGTGACGCAGATCAGGGTACGACGTGTTTGTGTGTGTCTTTCTAACGTCATTTGCCCCTTGGTTTTTTTCTTCCTCCATTCGTCGATGCTTGTATATCACCTTATAAAAGCCCCTTCTGTCTTCTTCAGTCATTCCGCAGTTTTAACTTGTTAGAGTTTAGAAATTTTTTTAAACCAGGTTCGGAAAAGTCATTTATTTAATTATTTATATTCAAAATATTAGTTAAAGTAGTGGTTAGTCTTATCTTTTAAAAGTGAATAACAGCTTAAAGTTAAGAGTGTTTTTTCCACTATGTAAAACCTCTATTTGACCGCTTGTTTGACTTTTCAAATGTAACTTAATTTTGTAAAGGAACCATTTGATAACTATGTTGCTTTAACTATCAGACGAGGAGCATGACACTAAGACAAGAAACCAGGCTGCATTCGGCATTTCATCACAAGACACTCCAAAAATGGCAATGTACCCAAAGCGTGTTTGACGAGCAGACGTTCATGTATCCGGTTTTCATAACGTGCGTACGTGTGAGCGATCCGCGTATTGAATTGGTAAACTTTTTTGAATAAACTGCTCTTTAAGTTGTAAAATTTGCTTCATCCGTCTGGATAAGCTTAAATGAGATTATTTTTCTGCAACCTTCAAGCGACGCAGACGACGGCGTGGAAGAGATAGCTTCGATGCCTGGCGTTTTTCGTTACGGCGTAAAAAAGATTCTTCACCACTTGACACCCCTGGTGAAGATCGGTCTCTCGTCTATTCTCATCTTTGGCGTCCCTCACTGCGTCAAAAAGGTCTTTCATAAATTCCATTAAACAAAAAAAATTTGTGGGGTTTATTTATTCGGTTTTGTCTGCAGTCACAAAATCAATTTTCAGGCTAAAACTGCATTATTAATCAACTATTGTCTCAAAGGATTCGAGAGGCAGTGGAGCAGACGAGGCGAGTGTGGTGGTTAGAGTGCTGAAGCTGCTGAAGAAGGAGCTGCCCCAGCTGCTACTTGCTTGTGACGTCTGTCTGTGCCCCTACACTGACCATGGCCATTGTGGTAGTGCCTTTTTTTTTTGTAATGGTGGTGGTTGTTGGGAGACACACTCATGCTTGTTTTGCAGTTGAAAGACATAAACTTATTATTTGTGGTTTTGGACTTTTCATTTCATATATGAAGTGACAATTGAATAAGAAAATAGCTTTTGTTTGAAAATTTGAGATTTCTGCTATGTTCACATGCACGCACACACACACACACACACACACACATATATATATATATATATATATACAAACACACAAACAGGCATATTGAGGCCAGATGGTAGCATTGACAACGAGGCAAGCATCAAACGACTGGCAGAGTTGGCCCTGTCCTACGCTGTGGCTGGTGAGCTAGTGCTCATTCAAAGACTCATGTGGCTTTGTGTGGCATTGTGTGGCTTTTTGTGGCTTTGTGTGGTCTCATGTGGCTTGGTGTGGTCTCATGTGGCTTTGTGTGGCTTTTTGTGGCTTTGTGTGGTCTCATGTGGTTATGTGTGGTCTCATGTGGTTATGTGTGGTCTCATGTGGTTTTTTGTGGTCTCATGTGGTTATGTGTGGTCTCATGTGGTTTTTTGTGGTCTCATGTGGTTATGTGTGGTCTCATGTGGTTTTTTGTGGTCTCATGTGGTTATGTGTGGTCTCATGTGGTTTTTTGTGGTTTCATGTGTTTGATATCATAACATAATTTTTCTATAAATGACCGAGTGTCATCATCGCCTCCACTATCATCATCATCATCATAATCATCATCATCATCATCATCATCATCATCATCATCATCATCATCATCATCATAATCATCATCATCATCATCATCATAATCATCATCATCATCATCATCATCATCATCATCATAATCATCATCACCATCATCACTTCCACTATGATCATCATCATCAGCATCATCGTCATCATCATCACCACCACCATCAGCATAATCATAATCATCATCATCATCATCATCATCATCATCATCATCATCATC
>OX387260.1:1106422-1116422 GCA_947562095.1 Branchellion lobata
CACTCACTTGTCTGAGCAAAGCCAATGGCACTCAGGCTGCAAGGAAATCTAATTGAATCTCATGAGAACATTGCACTACAAGTGAAGTTCAAACAATTGATTTTTATACAAATAAAAGTGGAAATGGAAATCGTGACACACAAGAAAAACCAACTTTTTGTTGTTTCTGTAGTTGTTTCCTTCAGTGTAGAATTTATCTGCCGGGAGCGTTTTCCTTTTAATATTCTCGAGTGCGAATTCTCCTGTGATGACTTGAATGATGACTGATCATTTAGCATCATGTGTTCACGTGCATGCATGCCTACATATCACATCTTTACTCTCACCTGGGACAATCTCTTTTGCAAAGTTGACTTTCTTCGAGAAGCTATCATCCTTAAAAGCGAGTTTATAAAAGTGAAACTTTGATTTTTGAAATTAAACTTTTTTTAATAGTTTAAAATTGAAAAAACAAAACAGTAAAATCAATTTATTCTATAACTTAACAAAAAAGATTCAATTCAAAATTGAGTGGGAGTGAAAAGTAAGTGAGATGACAACTTTTGACTTTTTTTAATTAAAAAAACTTACTTTGCAAACCCCAACTTTTCATACCAATAAAATTCGAAATAACTGAATTTTTATAAGTATGTAATTTTTAAATTTTATCCATTACAAAAAATTAGATTTCCACTTCGATTCAATGAATACATCTGTTTATCATTTTCTTGATAAATAAATAAATTTATTCTACTAATTTTTATAGTGCTGATAACAAGCAAAAGTTTTTTCATACAATCTGTTTAAAAAATAAAGTTTTAGATGCATCTCAGCAATGAGATGCAGTGGAAATAAGGGAAGGAGGGTTGCTGTCAGTTTTTTTTCAACAACTATTAAAGAAAGTGACAAGGTGGGTTTTTTTTCACACAAAAACGCATACAAAAATGAAATTTCTTCTCAATGAGATTTAAAACAAATGTAATTTGTGTCTTTTTAAAATGATGAAAAAAGAACTGTCAACAGCAAAAACGGCAGTTCAAGGCGATAGCGCCACAATGACCACACTGTCTCCCTCCACCCACCAATACCTCAAATAAACATACCCCTCTATCGTCTGCGCAGTCCTTTCACGCACATCCCTGTCGCTAGGCAACTGTATGGTGTCATTGGAAACGACTAGTTTAGTTTTTTTTCGTTTTTTTCGTTTTTTATCGTTTTTTTTCTGTTTTTTTTTAAATAATTTTTTTCATCAACAATGGGTTGATGTACACTTCGTCAACATCCTCCATTGCCTGAATGAAGAAAAAATTACACATTGACATGCTATTTTAATGTTTTTTTTATAAATGAAAATTGAAATTTGAAAAATTAAAATTCATTAATTATTTATTAATTTATTATTTATTAATTATTTATTTATTAATTAATTATTTATTAATTCTTTGGAATTAGCTTTCAATTTTGAGTAAAAAAACGAAAAGAAAAAAGCAAATTTAAATGTTTGTCAAATGCTACAACGAAGCCTGTGCAACTGGATCTGATTGGTGGTTAAATTAAGAAACGTGATTGGTTGTTGAATGAAGACACATGATTGGTGGAAGTTGTGATGAAGGGACATGATTGGTGGAAGTTATGAAGAAGGAAGATGATTGGTGCATATTTTTCAATACCAACCATCACCACCACCCACTTGACGGAATCTGCACTGCGCATCCATACGTTCATCCTCATCTTCTCACACACTGCCCGGTGCAACAGATTCAATGAACCTTGCATGGGTGTGTAGGATGGTGGTGGAGTGGGATGGTGGTGGAGTGGTCTGTGTGGGATGGTGGGAAAGTGGTTTGTGTGGGATGGTGGGGAAGTGGTCTGTGTGGAGTGGTGGTGGTGGAGTGGGGTGTGTAGGATGGTGGTGGAGTGGTCTGTGTGGAGTGGTGGTGGTGGAGTGGTCTGTGTAGGATGGTGGTGGAGTGGTCTGTGTGGGGTGGTGGTGAAGTGGGGTGTGTGGGGTGGTGCTGAAGATGAGTAACGAGGTTGTATGGGTGCTGTGGTGGTGGTGGTGATGGTGCGAATAACAAGATGTAGAATGAATAAGCCTATTGAGAATAGGAAAAGTGATCAAGGATTAAAAGAATGATCGAAACCACTTTTTGATAGGACACTTCGTTGCTTCTTTCGTTTACTTTTAACCAATGGAACATCCTCAACTCGAGAAGGACTTGCTGTGGCTTCTGATGATCCTGAAAACATGAAATTGAAAAACACTCGAAAGGTGCAAAGTTCACACCAAAAGATACAAAGAACTTCGTTCTAGAATTAATTCAGTGTTCTGTGCCATCACGATTGGCAAAGTTAGTTGCACGCAAACAAAAAATAATAAAATTTAAAATTTTACAATAATTGGGTAAGCAAATACTCGAATGCAGTTCAAACTGTTGAGCTGAGGCGAGTAAAACCGCCACAACCGCCTGCCTTCATCAGGTTCTCGAATTTTTTGAAGCAACTGAAATTTTTCTTAGACAACCCAACCTCCAAACTACTAGTTTCTTTGCTTATTTCGTCCCGCTTTGACTATTGTAACTCTTTATACTCCCACAGACCACGCTACACCATCTCACCAAAGCTTTTAACAGCGCTGCCCGCTTAGTTTCTGGCACTCATAAATTCTCTCGTCTAACTCCTACCCTTACCTCTTTACACTGGTTGCTTCTTAAAAAAAGATCAGTTTTCAAAATCTGCACTCTCACGTTTAAAATAAAAAATAATAACTCACCCACTTACCTAGCTGACTTTTTTAAGTTGCCTCCTCGTAAGGGACTGAGATCTTCTACTTGTTCTCATTTTTTAAGGATACCTTCCAATAGTACTTATGCTGAACCTGCACTTTCCTACAGTGGGGTCCCTTCTACGGAAGTTTCTTCTTCCAATCTCACCTTTATTACTTATCTACCTTGTTCTGGTAAGGCCTTTAAAACTTCGTTGTTCAAACAGTTCGTGGCAGAGCGCTCTTGAACAGTGTGCAATAAGCGCTATATAAATGAGTTGATTAGATTTACTTTTAAGTTAAGTTGTAGTGATGGGCTTCAAATTAAAAATTTCACTATGACAAGTTTTTTTTGAAAAAAAAATTTAAACAACATCGTTGGTAAACCTCAAAGATTTTCCTTTTCCGGTTTCAAATTTTGAAAATCATAACCACTCAAAATATCAAATGAAATGAAGAAAAAAAAAAAAGAAAGAAAAAAAGAAAAAATAATTCACATGGATGTTAAATTTAAAAAAATAAACAACTTGTGAAATTTATTATTATGGTTCAAAAGCAATATTTTCAAAACCAAAAAATGAAATAAAATGAACGATTGATAAATTGGACAAGCGTTGAAATAGAAATAAGATCAGTGAAATGAAATTCGATTGAATGAATAAATAATCAAAAGAGATGAAAATTATTGATAAACCATAAATTGAACGAATAAACGAGGAAACAAACGAATAGAAGATTGGAGAGTCAGTTGATAAAAAGCCATTTGATTAGATGCGTCTGGTGCGTTTGCCGGTTGAGGTAGGAGTGGTCATGTAATTGTGAGAGTGGTTAAGGGTGTTCTGGAAGCTTTGTCGAGTTCTCTTGCGGCCCTCTCCTCGACCACCTCCACCTCCCCCACCTCCACCACCACCACCCCCACCTCCTCCACCACCAGCACCAGCACTGGCAGTAGCAGCACCAGATGTTGTATTCACCTTGATAGCAGCAGTAGTAGGGGTGGCAGATGTTTCGGAGGGTGTGTGAGGGGTGGCGGCGGAAGAGAGAATGATGGAAGCCTCCTCGGGTTTAGCATCAACATCTTTCAGTTCAGAGAGGGAGGAGGATGAAGACGATGATGAGATTTGAGACGTGCCTTTTGAGAAAGATGTCTTGGTGGGTGGTTTGATGGTGGATGTGAGTGTGGACTGGGTTTTGATGCTGAGGGCACGAGGGAAGGGCTTGCAGACGAGGTGCTTGTACTCCTCATGCGGCAACTCAAAGTCTACCTTCTTTTCACTCCGATGACACCGCTCCGAGTCATTCTGCAAGAAAAAGGAAAATGATGCATTAGAAGGTTATAATAATGAAAATAAGAAAAAAAAAGATTAAAAAATAATAAACTCAATTTATAAAGCATTTTAAATTTGGAAACTGTAAAAAGGAGGAAAAAAAGAGGGAAAAAAAGAAAAAGAAAAATTAAAATTAAAAAAAGAATGAGTGAGTGAAGGATGAGAAGACCAGTGCAGTGATGTTGTAAAGGGTGTTGAGATACTGCCAGATGTTGGCGATGGAGACAGGGAAGTCGGTGCAGTTGTTTAACTTGTTGTGGATCAACAACATCTGGAAATGCCTGTGCAAACCTGTAGTGAGAAACGGAGTGAGTTGTGGAGGAATGGAATGAGTTGTGGTTTGATGAAGTGGACAATGCATGCTCTGTCGAAATAACACATCTACCGTTTTAAACATTGAGTATCCGATTAGAGCTAAAAACACAAAAAAGTAAATTGCAAAAACGAAAAACTAACAAAATTTACACGTTTTTTAGAATAAGTAAATCAGTTTTTGTCAAAAAAAACCATAAAGATCATTTGTAGAATTTTTGTTTTAAATTTAATTTGAAAACGGAACCAGTTAGGCATACCGACAGGCTTGTGGTCTTGCATGGCATGAAAAAGACTCACTTGCGTGTCCACGTTCCAAATATTCTGCAATTTATCTGCGTCGGCCATTAGAACCAAACTCTGAAAATTGTTGAGCGAAAAATTAATTTTAAACAAAGAATGTTAAGTTGCGTTGAAGATTAATTCATTTATTGAGGAGATATCAAAATTTGGTTTGTCATTTTATGAAAAATGATTTTTCCAGTTTTTATTATTAGATTTTTTCAAACATATTGATTGTTTTCACAAAAACTAAATATTTATTAAATAAAATAAATTAAATTAATATGTAAAAAAACCGCCAGACCCCTTCTTGATTAAACCACACCGAGCCATCACTCGACCATATTTTTATTGCATTCACCCAAACCTCTCACACATACGCCACACTCATTCCCCCTTCAACCACACCTTTTTTCCATTCAACTACACCCTTCCTCCATTTAACACAAAACCCCAAAAGCTACAAACAAACGTTTTGAAGTTTTGAAAGCACGAAGTGGTCTTGGTGGGTGATGTTATGCGTGACACTCCCGTAAGCACCCATCCTGCACTTGTACCGCCACTGCTCCGACCACTGCCTCAAACCCCAGTTAGGGGGGCGACCTGGGGGAGGTATGGGTGACAAATGAAGAAAACGTAGAAAGAAAACAAGGGTGGAGAAATGAGAAAAACGGAAGGAGGAGGTGAGAAGAAGGATAAATAAGAGTAGAAAATTGTTTAAATGTGGATTGACTGGTGGGAGAAACAAGGAAGGAAGAATGAAAATGTGTAAAGAGGGTGTACAGATTCTGAAAACATGCGGTAGAAAAAGATTGTTTGGCGGGAGGTTAGCTTCGCTTGTGTGGGAGGTTAGCTTTGCTTGTGTGGGAGGTTAGTTTCGCTTGTGTGGGAGGTTGGTTTCGCTTGTGTGGGAGGTTAGCTTCGCTTGTGTGGGAGGTTAGTTTCGCTTGTGTGGGAGGTTAGCTTTGCTTGTGTGGGAGGTTAGCTTCGCTTGTGTGGGAGGTTAGCTTCGCTTGTGTGGGAGGTTAGTTTCGCTTGTGTGGGAGGTTAGTTTCGCTTGTGTGGGAGGTTAGTTTCGCTTGTGTGGGAGGTTAGTTTCGCTTGTGTGGGAGGTTAGTTTCGCTTGTGTGGGAGGTTAGTTTCGCATGTGTGAGAGGTTAGTTTCGCTTGTGTGGGAGGTTAGTTTCGCTTGTGTGGGAGGTTAGTTTCGCTTGTGTGGGAGGTTAGCTTCGCTTGTGTGGGAGGTTAGCTTTGCTTGTGTGGGAGGTTGGTTTACTGGTAGAATGTGTTGTGGTGCAGTATGGTGTGGAAGATAATGGGTTAGATTAAAGTTTTTTTGCCGTTTGTTGTAAGTCCAATGCTGACTTGTATGACTGATAACATTCAGTTCCCGTAAATTGTTGTTGGTGATGTTGTTGCTAGTGATGTTGTTGTTGGTGATGTTGTTGTTGGTGATGTTGTTGTTGGTGAGGTTGTTGTTGGTGTTGTTGTTGTTAGTGATGTTGTTGTTAGCGATGTTGTTGTTGGTGATGTTGTTGTTAGCGATGTTGTTGTTGGTGATGTTGTTGTTGAAGGTTGATTATAAATAATTTGTTGTTTAGCGTACCCACAACAACCACTTCAACCACAGATAAAAAATGAAAAAATTTCAATCTACCCAAAACATTTCCAAGAAACCTCACTAACAACCCCAAACCCCCTGGTCAACAAAGACTCTCAACACCTCGAAACCCCCTTAAACCTCACCCCAAAACCCCCCAAAACCCCCCAAAACTCCCCCAAACCCTTTTAAAACCTCTCCAAACCCCCCGAAACCCCTCTAAAACCCCTCCAAAATCCCCAAAACCTTCAAAAACTCCCTAAAACCCCATAAAAACCCTAAAACCCCATAAAACCCCCCCAAAACCCCCCAAAACCCCCCCAAAACCCCCCCAAAACCCCCCCAAAACCCTACTGAAATCCTCCAAAAACTTCCCTTATTATTCTTGTTCATATTATTATTATTATTATTATTATTATTATTATTATTATTATTATTATTATTATTATTATTATTATTATTATTATTATTATTATTATTATTATTATTATTATTATTATTATTATTATTATTATTATTATTATTATTATTATTATTATTATTATTATTATTATTATTATTATTATTATTATTATTATTATTATTATTATTATCATTATTATTATTATTATTATTATTATTATTATTATTATTATTATTATTATTGTTATTATTATTATTATTGACAAAGATTTTAAAGTCTACAATTTGAACAAACTTGATTTTTTGTTGTATGGCAGCTCTTTGTATAAACTTTGTATGTATTAACACGCAACACACGGTTTAAAAATAAAAATAATAATTTAAAAATAAAAATAATAATTAAAAAATAAAAATAATAATTTAAAAACAAAAATAATAATTTAAAAATAAAAATAATAATTTAAAAATAAAAATAATAATTTAAAAATAATAATAATAATTTAAAAATAAAAATAATAATTTAAAAATAAAAATAATAATTTAAAAATAAAAATAATAATTTAAAAAAAAACGAAAAAACAAAAGAGAAGATTCCTTAAATAATTCTTTTAATGTGTCATTTATGTAAATTTTAAACAAATTTTCCGATTACTTTCATGGTGGTTGTCATCATAGGACGGAGTGACAACCACCAATGATCCTTCGAGGCGCTTAACAAACTTTTTATTGAAACAAATGCAGTCAGACGTGGCTGTTGATCAATATTTAACTATCACGAGACTCGAACCCGGAACATCGCGTTGACTTGTTTCAACGGCATGAAAGCTAACCACTGCACCAAAAGAAAAAAAAAGCGAAGCGTCTAAGAGTACTACTTTAAGCGGACATTCGCAGACCCAAAAAGCTTCAGATGGCGTCAGTGGCAGGAGGTTCAAGGTATAATGGGGATTATAAATCTTTAAACGAAGTAGCCACCAGACATAGCCGAAGCTGCAATGCATCCTCAATCCGCCTAGTCATGCCTGCTTGCATGCGCATGGAACAGTCATATACATGTGTTTTATTCCTTCTCTCACCTGTTTGTTTGTATGTTTCATACAACAAAGCAAAGTGGTGTGTAGTTAAGGAATAGATGGAGTCCTTAGTGGTCCTTTCGAAGTGCTGTTGTTTTTCCTTCACATCAGGCTCCTCTGAAGTCTCTCTCGAAGTTGTCTTCTTCTCAGTCCTGTGGGCTCATGTTACCTTATACCGCAAACACTTTTATGATTAATTCAAGAAGTGATTAGTCCCCTTGCAGCCCAGCAACGAGCAAAACCGCTTCTCTAGGAGTGCCTTCGACCGAATGCTTTGAAAATGCTGTGATGTGGCCTCGAAACTCTACGTGGTTAATGCCACTATAATAATATTCGTGTTTGTAGTGTATTGTATTTTACTGTTATGTCTTGTATTTTAATGTATTGCAGTGTATTGTATTGTATCGTATTTTATTTTTTTTAATTGTTTTTTGTTGTATCGTATTTTATTGTATTGTATTGTATTGTATTGCATTTTATTGTATTGTATTGCATTGTATTGTATTGCATTGTATTGTATTGTATTGTATTGCATTGTATTGTCTTGTCTTGTATTGTATTGTATTGTATTGTCTTGTATTGTATTGTATTGTATTGCATTGGTTAATTCGACAGTCGTTTGCTTTATTGTCGAAAAGATCAATCAATTAGCCGTCACCGTGAGGTTGATTAGATAGGTCGATAAGTATCAATCGAGATATCAATAAAGGTATCAATCGAGATATCAATAAAGGTATCAATTGAGATATCAATAAAGGTATCAATCGAGATATCAATAAAGGTATCAATCGAGATATCAATAAAGGTATCAATCGAGATATCAATAAAGGTATCAATCGAGATATCAATAAAGGTATCAATCGAGATATCAATAAAGGTATCAATCATGATATCAATAAAGGTATCAATCGAGATATCAATACAGGTATCAATTGAGATATCAATAAAGGTATCAATTGAGATATCAATAAAAGTATCAATCGAGATATCAATAAAGGTATCAATCGAGATATCAATGAAGGTATCAATCAAGATATCAATAAAGGTATCAATTGAGATATCAATAAAGGTATCAATCGAGATATCAATAGAGGTATCAATCGAGATATCGATAAAGGTATCAATCGAGACATCAATAAAGCTATCAATTGAGATATCAATAAAGGCATCAATCGAGATATCAATAAAGGTATCAATCGAGATATCAATAAAGGTATCAATCGAGATATCAATAAAGGTATCAATTGAGATATCAATAGAGGTATCAATCGAGATATCAATAAAGGTATCAATCGAGATATCAATAAAGGTATCAATTGAGATATCAATAAAGGTATCAATCGAGATATCAATAGAGGTATCAATCGAGATATCAAGAAAGGTATCAATCGAGATATCAATAAAGGTATCAATCGAGATATCAATAAAGGTATCAATCATGATATCAATAAAGGTATCAATCGAGATATCAATAAAGGTATCAATCGAGATACAATAAAGGTATCAATCGAGATATCAATAAAGGTATCAATTATATCATAAATTGAACATTAATAGGACTTAAGTCGCCATTCTTCCGTCCAACATGGTGTAGTATTAACAGAACAGCCCTTACTATTATTAGAACCCCTTACTATTATTAGAACAACCCCTTACTATTATTAGAACAACCCCTTGCTATTATTAGAACAACCCCTTGCTATTATTAGAACAACCCCTTGCTATTATTAGAACAACCCCTTGCTATTATTAGAACAACCCCTTGCTATTATTAGAACAACCCCTTGCTATTATTAGAACAACCCCTTGCTATTATTAGAACAACCCCTTGCTATTATTAGAACAACCCCTTGCTATTATTAGAACAACCCCTTGCTATTATTAGAACAACCCCTTGCTATTATTAGAACAACCCCTTGCTATTATTAGAACAACCCCTTTCTATTATTAGAAAAATTCTTTACTATTAATAGAACAAGTAGTTATTATTAACAGAACAACTCATTGCTATAAATAGATTGATTGGTTGATATTATTAGAAACAGTGAGTAGCACTTCTTATTGGCCATCACTGATCGCTTGAAATGGTGGAGTGGTGCTATGTACAAGGAAGAAATGTAGGTGGTAGTAATGAAGATGATGATGATGATGATGATGATGATGATGATGATGATGCTGATGATGGTGATGATGATGGTGATGAAGAGGATGATGATGATGATGATGATGATGATGAAGATGATGATGATGATGGTGATGA
>OX387260.1:1121422-1126422 GCA_947562095.1 Branchellion lobata
TTTGGGGGGATGTGGGAAAGTTTGGGGGGATGTGGGGAGGTTTGGGGGGATGTGGGATGTTTGGGGGGGTGTGGGGAGGTTTGGGGAGATGTGGAAAGGTTTGGGAAGATGTGGGAAAGTTTGGGGGGATGTGGGGAGGTTTGGGGGGATGTGGGGAGGTTTGGAAAGATGTGGGGAGGTTTGGGGGGATGTGGGGAGGTTTGGGGGGTTGTGGGGAGGTTTGGGGGGATGTGAAGAGGGTTGGTGGTTTGGGGAAACGTGGGGAGGTTTGGGAGGACGTGGGGAGGTTTGGAGGGATGTGGGGAGGTTTGGGAGGATGTGGGGAGGGTTGGGGGGATGTGGGGAGGTTTGGGGGGATGTGGGGAGGTTTGGGGGGATGTGGGGAGGTTTGGGGGGGTGTGGGGAGGTTTGGGGGGATGTGAAGAGGGTTGGTGGTTTGGGGAAACGTGGGGAGGTTTGGGAGGATGTGGGGAGGTTTGGAGGGATGTGGGGAGGTTTGGGGGGATGTGGGGAGGTTTGGGGGGATGTGGGGAGGTTTGGGGGGATGTGGGGAGGTTTGGGGGGGTGTGGGGAGGTTTGGGGGGATGTGGGGAGGGTTGGTGGTTTGGGGGATTAGTTTGGAAAATGAAGGAAAGTGTTGAGGATGGAGTGGAAGTGTCAGCACCTGTGACGATCATGCCGATGCCTCCAGCATTCTGCACCATCCTGGCCTGTGGTGGTGCTCCAGTGTTGCAATGGTGGAAGGTGGTTGGAAAAATGACAGCAGAATGACAGCAGAATGACAGACGAATGACGGAAGATTGACAGCAGAATGACAGACAAATGACAGCAGAATGACAGACGAATGACAGCAGAATGACAGACGAATGACAAACAGATGACAGCAGAATGACAGCAGAATGACAAAAGACTGACAAAAGACTGACAACAGAATGACAGCAGAATGACAGCAGAATGACAACAGAATGACAGCCGAACCTTGTCGACGAACATGCAGCCGCCCCTCTGGACAGTGACAATCCTTCCTGTGACGTCATTGAGGATGGGGGAACACGCCTCTATGGGGATGCTCATCAGCACCACTGCCTCCACCTGTGGTGGTGGTGGTGGTGGTGGTGGTGCCATGGTGTGGTGGTGGTGGTGGTGCCATGGTGTGGTGGTGGTGGTGGTGCCATGGTGTGGTGGTGATTTTTCACGACCATAATAGTACCGTCTCCATCATTATTCCTCCACTCCCACCACCCTTTCCACCACCACCACCTTCACCACCTTCACCACCCTCACCACCTTCACCACCCTCACCACCACTACCACCACCCCCACCACCACCACCACCACCCCCACTACCACCCCAACCACCACCACCACCACCCCCACCACCACCACCACCACCACCACTACCTACCGCCCTGTTTCCACTGAGGGAGCCACCGAACTGAGCAGCTCCCGCCTCAAGGACCACACTGCCGTAGGTGGGAGCCGACAACAGCTGCACCACTCTGGGGTCTGTGGATGGATGGTGGATGGATGGTGGATGGATTGATGGATGGTGGATTGATGATGGTGGATGAATGGATGGTGGATGAATAAATGGTAGATGGATGGATGGATGAATGGTGGATGGATGGATGAAAGTATGGTCAATGGATGGATAGATGGATGGATGGGTGGATGGTGAATGGATGGATGGTGGATGAATGAATGGTGGGTGGATGGGTGGATGGATGGATGGATAGATGGATGGTGAATGGATAGATGGATAGATGGATGGATGGTGGATGTATAGATGGATGGATGAGTGAATGGATAGATGGAAGATGGATGGGTGGATGGATGGATAGATGGATGGGTGGATGGATGAGATGTTGTGAACAGAGATGACTCCGTTCGATTTCAACGAAATGATTATAAGTCTGATTCAAAGCAACAACAACAACGACAAAACTAGCAACAACAGCAGCGAACAAAACATCAACAGCAACAACAACAACCTTTGTCAGCATTGGTCTTTGACAACTCAATCATCTCCTGGATGAAGAGCACTCCGTCGTGACTGTCCTCTGTGGACATGGCCTGAGGAGGAGGAGGAGGAGGAGGAGAAAAAGGAGGAGAAGGAGGAGAAAAAGGAGGAGGAAAAAGAGGAGAAAAAGGAGGAGGATGAGGGGGAAGAGGAAGAAAAGGAAGAGAAGGAGGATGAGGAGGATGAGGAGGAGGAGGAGGAGGAGGAGGAGGAGGAGGATGAGGAGGAGGAGGAGGAGGAAAAAAAGATGAAAAAGAAGGAAGAAAAGGAGGAGAATGAAAGAAAGATGAAGAAGAAGAGAAGAAAGAAAGGAATAAGAAAAGAGAGAAAGCTGAAAGAGAGAATAACGCCCCCAAACCTCCCCACTGCTCATCCTCCTTGCATAACTACAAAAACTCCTAAACCCTCGAAAAACTCAAAAAAACACCAAAACCCCCCCTAAAACAAACTCACCAAAAATCCTCAAACCCCCAAAACCCCCAAAACCCTGAAACCAAACCCTAAATCACCCCAAAAACCCCAAAACAAACTCCAAACCATCTCAAAACCCTAGAAAACCCACAAATCACCCCAAAAAAACCTCCAAACAAACCCTGAATCACCCCTGAAAACCCCCAAACCACCCAAAAAAAACCCCCAAACCATTCCAAAAACCCCCCTAACCACCCCCAAAAACTCCCCAAACTTCCCCCCCCCTCCCCACCCAAAATCAGCCAGAAGACCCACCCACCTGCGAAGCCACATGTACCAGTTGCACCCTCCCGTCCTCCCTGGTGTCCAGGCGGATGCCCATGATGGAGAGTTTCTGGGCGTGTTCCTCGTTACCCGCTATGAACTCCCACGCCCTCAGTCTTCCCGCCCTGCTGTGGGGGTGGTTGGTGGGTTGTGGGGGTAGTTGGGGTTGTGGGCGTGGTTGGGGGTCGTGGGAGTGGTTGGTGGGTGGGTGGGGTTGTGGGCGTGGTTGGGGGTTGTGGGAGTGGCTGGTGGGTGGTTGGGGTTGTGGGGGTGGTTGGGGGGTTGGTTGGAAAGTGGTTGAGTGGTTGGTGGGTGGTTGGAGGTTGTGGGGGTGGTTGGTGGGTTAGTTGGGGGGTTGGGAGGTTGGTGGGTGTTTTGTGGTTGTTTAGTGGGTGTTTGGTGGAGTTTTGTGGATGTATTGGAGTGTTTGGCGGGTGTTTTGAAGGATTTGAGGGTGTTTGTACGTGTGTTTGTTTGTTCAGAAAAACAACCATACATCAACCTCACCACCCTTCGAATCCCCCCTTTCCAAACATTCCTCCCCCCAAAAACCCCACCCCCCCAACCTTTTCAGAGGTTTGGGGCACAGTTTTTCCACCATATTCTTTAGGGGTCCTCTCACCCCCCTTGCAAAATCCATTTGAACCTTGCTTGGACACGTGTCTTCGAAGTCGTCGTCGTCGCTGTGGTCGTTGTGGCGGTGGTGGTAGTGATGGTGGTGGCTGTAGCTGTGGTGGTCGCTTTTTGTAGCGCCGTTTTTTGTTGCGTTTGTTTTTTCTTCTGTGCTCTGTGTGGTGGAAGAAAGTTGGGTGAGGTGAATTGAAAACATCAAACAACCACACCAAACCACCAATAAAATCCCTTAACTATTCTGAACCCCCCCAAAAATGAAAAAACTAAAAAATTATTAAAAAAAAACTCTAAAAAACCCTTGAAAAATCAAAAAGAAAACTCCCCAAAACCCCAAACAACCCCCCCCCTCCCCCCCACCTCAGAATGGTTCTTGGAGCCGTGGTAGGAGAGGAAGAGGGGGAGGAGGTGAGCCTCAGTGGTGAAGACGTAATCATCCACCTCCACCACCAACTCCTCCTTCTGCGAGAAGAGCAGGAAAAGGTACTTAAAGGTCTCCGCCAGCACGAACGAGTCCATCCTGGTGGGGGTTTGCGGGGTTTTGGGGTGTTTTAGGGGTGTTTTTGGGGGCGTTTTAAGGGTGTTTTTAGAGGCGTTTTAAGGGTGTTTTTGGGGGCGTTTTAAGGGGGTTTTTGGGGGTGTTTTTGGGGGCGTTTTAAGGGGGTTTTTGGGGTGTTTTAAGGGTGTTTTTGGGGGCGTTTTAAGGGTGTTTTTGGGGGCGTTTTAAGGGTGTTTTTGGAGGTGTTTTAAGGGTGTTTTTGGAGGCGTTTTAAGGGGGTTTTTGGGGGTGTTTTGAGGGGTGTTTTAAGGGTGTTTTGGGGGTTTTTTTAAGGTTGTTTTTTGGGGGTGTTTTGAAGGGGTTTTTTGGGGGTGTTTTAAGGGGGTTTTTGAAATAAATTTTGGAGTATAAGGTGTGTGTTAAAAAGATTCTTAAAGGTTGTTTGGTTTGTTTGATGGTTGTTTGAGAGTTTGGAAGTTTGAGAGTGATTGATTGAAGTGTTTTTGGTGTGACTTTGTGGTGGTGGCGAAGAAAGAAGTGGTGTGGTGACGTCACTCAATCCACTTTTACAACCCCCCCACACCCGCCCTCAGAAAACCCTCCCCACACAAACCCTCTTCTCGCACAACCCCTCTCACACAACCATCTTCACACAACCCTCTTCACACAACCTTCCTCACAAACCCCCCCACACAACCCCCCCCCCTCCCCCTCCTCCACCCCCTTTTGCCCCCCACGCAACCCCCTCTTCCCCCCACGCAACCCCTCCTCAGACAACCTCCCCCCTCACTGATCCTCGAGTGCTCCAGTAGTGACATCTTTAATGCTAGCGAAGCCACACTGGGTCCTGGCCAGGCGGTCCATGTTCTCCATCACGACCTTGCCTACCTCCAAGTAGTGCTCGTCCCCTGTAGCCTGCCATGCAACAGTTTTGAGGGGGTGGAGTTTAAAGGGGGTGGAGTTTTTGGGGGGTGGAGTTTTAAGGGGGTGGAGTTGTTAGGGGGTGGAGTTGTTAGGGGGTGGAGTTTAAAGGGGGTGGAGTTGTTAGGGGGTGGAGTTGTTAGGGGGTGGTGTTTTGGGGGGTGGTGTTTAAAGGGGGTGGAGTTTTGGGGGGTG
>OX387260.1:1131422-1136422 GCA_947562095.1 Branchellion lobata
TCCCCTCAATCCACCCAACCCCCTCAATCCACACAACCCCCTCAATCCACCCCCTCAATCCACCCAACCCCCTCAATCCACCCAATCCCCTCAATCCACCCAACCCCCTCAATCCACCCAACCCCCTCAATCCACCCAACCCCCTCAATCCACCCACTTAATCCACCCAACCCCCTCAATCCACCCAACCCCCTCAATCCACCCAACCCCCTCAATCCACCCAACCCCCTCAATCCACCCAACCCCCTCAATCCACCCAACCCCCTCAATCCACCCACTCAATCCACCCAACCCCCTCAATCCACCCAACCCCCTCAATCCACCCACTCAATCCACCCAACCCCCTCAATCCACCCACTCAATCCACCCAACCCCCTCAATCCACCCACCCACCCTGGGGAAAGGGATGCCAGTAGAGGTGTTGAAGGCGGGCAGCAGTCGATCAGCCACCTCTTGAGCCATCTGCAGCAACTCCCTACTGTACCACTCCATCCTCCCCATCTTCCCCTTCACGTGCTCCGCCATCAAATGACCCCCCAATAAGCCCCTGTGGTGGAGGGTAGGTGGGTGATTGTGGGGTGTTGGGTGGGTGATTGTGGGGTGTTGGGTGGGTGATTGTGGGGCGTTGGGTGGGTGATTGTGGGGTGTTGGGTGGGTGATTGTGGGGTGTTGGGTGGGTGATTGTGGGGTGTTGGGTGGGTGATTGTGGGGTGTTGGGTGGGTGATTGTGGGGTGTTGGGTGGGTGATTGTGGGGTGTTGGGTGGGTGATTGTGGGGCGTTGGGTGGGTGATTGTGGGGTGTTGGGTGGGTGATTGTGGGGTGTTGGGTGGGTGATTGTGGGGTGTTGGGTGGGTGATTGTGGGGTGTTGGGTGGGTGATTGTGGGGTGTTGGGTGGGTGATTGTGGGGTGTTGGGTGGGTGATTGTGGGGCGTTGGGTGGGTGATTGTGGGGCGTTGGGTGGGTGATTGTGGGGTGTTGAGTGGGTGATTGTGGGGTGTTGGGTGGGTGATTGTGGGGTGTTGGGTGGGTGATTGTGGGGTGTTGGGTGGGTGATTGTGGGGTGTTGGGTGGGTGATTGTGGGGTGTTGGGTGGGTGATTGTGGGGTGTTGAGTGGGTGATTGTGGGGCGTTGGGTGGGTGATTGTGGGGTGTTGGGTGGGTGATTGTGGGGTGTTGGGTGGGTGATTGTGGGGTGTTGGGTGGGTGATTGTGGGGTGTTGGGTGGGTGATTGTGGGGTGTTGGGTGGGTGATTGTGGGGTGTTGGGTGGGTGATTGTGGGGTGTTGGATGAAATGAACCCCCAAACTCCCCATGGATCCACCCACTTTCCACAACCCCCCTTTCTCACCCGAGCACCCGAATGTTGGTCTCGAAGACAGAGACCACCACGTCGGTGTCGAAGGAAACATCCTTTAACAACTTCTGCACTGCATCCTCAAATAAGTCTAACTCACCCAACACCTGGGATGGGTGGGTGGGTTGATAGATGGGTGGGTGGGTTGATAGATGGGTGGGTGGGTTGATAAATGGGTGGGTGGGTTGATAAATGGGTGGGTGAGTTGATGGATGGGTGGGTGGGTTGATGGATGGGTGGGTGGGTTGATAAATGGGTGGGTGGGTGGGTTGATAGATGGGTGGGTGGGTTGATGGATGAGTGGATGGTGGGTTGATGGATGGATGGATGGTGGGTTAATGGATGGATGGATGGATGGTGGGTTGATGGATGGATTAGGGGGTGGATGTATTGATGGAAGGAATGAATGAATGAATGAATGAATGAATGAATGAATGAATGAATGGATGAATGAATGGATGAATGAATGAATGAATGAATGGATGAATGAATGGATGAATGAATGGATGAATGAATGGATGAATGAATGGATGAATGAAGGGATGAATGAATGAATGGATGAATGAATGAAGAAATGGATTGAGGAAACATGTTTTAAGGAATGAATGGATGGGATTCATGAATGATTGGATGAATGAAAGAAAGCAAATCAAATCTGACCACAAGGGTGTCAAGAGAGTCAATGAGGCTGAGAGAAAAGCTGTGATGGTGTTTAAAAGTTATATATACCATATCACCACACCACACCACACCACACCACACCACACCACACTACACCACACCACACCATACCACACCACACCACACCACACCACACCACACCACACCAAACCACACTACACCACACCACACCACACCATACCACACCACACCACACCACACCACACCACACCACACCAAACCACACTACACCACACCACACCACACCATACCACACCACACCACACCACACCACACCACACCACACTACACCACACCACACCATACCACACCACACCACACCACACCACACCACACCACACCAAACCACACTACACCACACCACACCACACCACACCACACCACACCACACCACACCACATCACACCACACCACACCACACCACATCACACCACACCACACCACACCATACCACACCACACCACATCACACCATGCCATGCCATGCCACACCACAACAAACCATGCCATGCCACGCCACACCACACCACACCACACCACACCACACCACACCACACCACACCACACTACACCACACCACACCACACCACACCACACCACACCATACCACGCCACACCACACCACACCACACCACACCACACCACACCACACCACACCAAACCACACTACACCACACCACACCACACCATACCACACCACACCACACCACACCACACCACACCACACCATACCACGCCACACCACACCACACCACACCACACCACACCACACCACACCACACCAAACCACACTACACCACACCACACCACACCACATCACACCACACCACACCACACCATACCACACCACACCACATCACACCATGCCATGCCATGCCACACCACAACAAACCATGCCATGCCACGCTACATCACACCACACCACACCACACCACACCACACCACATCACACCACACTACACCATACCACACCACACCACACCACACCACACCACACCACACCACAACACACCACACCACACCACACCACATCACACCACATCACACCACATCACACCACATCACACCACACCACACCACACCACACCACGCCACACCACGTCATGCCACACCACCTACTTTCCGAGAGTGTCGTCAACTTCACCACGCGAAGGTTCAGTGTCTCTGTATCTACCCTTGCAACTCAAAGGCATCAACTCATCTGCTGGATAAGCATGCGACTGTGGGAGATGGTGGTGGTGATGATGATGATGATGGTGGTGATGATAGTGATGGTGGTGGTGATGAAGATGATGATAGTGATGGTAGTGGTGATGATGATGGTGGTGGTGGTGATGATAGTGATGGTGGTGGTGATGAAGATGATGATAGTGATGGTGATGGTGGTGATGATAGTGATGGTGGTGGTGATGAAGATGATGATAGTGATGGTGGTGGTGATGATAGTGATGGTGGTGGTGATGAAGATGATGATGGTGGTGATGATAATGATGGTGATGAAGATGATGATAATGATAGTGGTGGTGATGATGATGGTGGTGGTGGTGATGATAGTGATGGTGGTGGTGATGAAGATGATGATGGTGGTGATGATAGTGATGGTGATGAAGATGAGGATGGTGATGATAGTGATGATAATGATGGTGATGATGGTGGTGATGATGATGATGATGATGATGATGATGGTGGTGGTGTTGATGAAGATGAGGATGATTAAGCTGAGTTGATAGTGCCGTGACAAAAAAAAAATAGATTTGAGGAAAAAATTTTTTGAGAAAAAAAAGATGAAGAAAAATAGAAGAAAAAAGATAAGAAGAAAAAAAATGAAGAGAAGTAGAAGGAAGAGAAGGAGTTAAAAGAACTAAGAACTATTCACCATATAATTCTTGAAAGCGTGGTGAAACATTTCAACCGCCTTTTCTCTGTAGCATTGGGTGGTAGGTAGGTAGGTAGGAAGGGAGGTAGGTAGGTAGGTAGGTAGGTAGGTAGGTAGGTAGGTAGGTAGGTAGAAAGGCAGGTAGGTAGGAAGGTAGGTAGGTAGGTAGGCAGGTAGGTAGGTAGGTAGGTAGGTAGGTAGGTAGGTAGGTAGGTAGGTAGGAAGGTAGGTAGGTAGGTAGGTAGGAAGGTAGGTAGGAAGGTAGGTAGGTAGGTAGGTAGGTAGGTAGGTAGGTAGGTAGGTAGGTAGGTAGGTAGGTAGGTAGGAAGGTAGGTAGGTAGGTAGGTAGGTAGGTAGGTAGGTAGGTAGGTAGGTAGGTAGATAGATAGGTAGGTAGGTAGGTAGGTAGGTAGGAAGGTAGGTAGGTAGGTAGGTAGGTAGGTAGGTAGGTAGGTAGGTAGGTAGGTAGGTAGGTAGGTAGGTAGGTAGGTAGGTAGGTAGGTAGGTAGGTAGGTAGGTAGGTAGGTAGGTAGGTAGGTAGGTAGGTAGGTAGGTAGGAAGGTAGGTAGGAAGGTAGGTAGGTAGGTAGGTAGGTAGGTAGGTAGGTAGGTAGGTAGGTAGGTAGGTAGGTAGGTAGGTAGGTAGATAGGTAGGTAGGTAGGTAGGAAGGTAGGTAGGTAGGTAGGTAGGTAGGTAGGTAGGTAGGTAGGTAGGTAGGTAGGTAGGTAGGTAGGTAGGTAGGTAGGTAGGTAGGTAGGTAGGTAGGTAGGTAGGTAGGTAGGTAGGTAGGTAGGTAGGTAGGTAGGTAGGTAGGTAGGTAGGTAGGTAGGTAGGTAGGTAGGTAGGTAGGTAGGTAGGTAGGTAGGTAGGTAGGTAGGTAGGTAGGTAGGTAGGTAGGTAGGTAGGTAGGTAGGAAGGTAGGTAGGTAGGTAGGAAAGTAGGTAGGTAGGTAGGTAGGTAGGTAGGTAGGTAGGAAGGTAGGTAGGTAGGTAGGAAGGTAGGTAGGTAGGTAGGTAGGTAGGTAGGTAGGTAGGAAGGTAGGTAGGTAGGTAGGTAGGTAGGTAGGAAGGTAGGTAGGTAGGTAGGTA
>OX387260.1:1146422-1148922 GCA_947562095.1 Branchellion lobata
GAAACAAATACACACAAACAATGACAGTGATAGGAGGCAGAACCTGATGTTAAGGGTGCGGTGGAATGGGAGGAGGTTGGGAGGGATGTCAACTTTGACCTTCTTGTCGGCATGTCCAAAAGAGGAGGGTGGTGAGGGGGTGAGGTGTTTAGAGCATGTTCCGAGGTTGGTGTGGGCACAACAGCACTCGTGGTGGTGGTGGTGGTGACATTTGAGATGGAATAAGAAACAACACTGCAAGGATGGGATGCCCGAAGGAGGCAAGTGGGTGGGGGGTTGGCTGGTTTGGTGGAAGAAAGAACCATGTGGTGCAGAAGCGGAAAGATTATTCTCCTGGGAACAATGGCAGGGCGTGCCTGTGGTGGAAAGGTGTTGTCACTCTCGCAACATCAATGATTGCCTCAAAGACAGCAGAACAAACTCCTCACAGGCTTCGGAGGTGTGGGCTTCAACCGGCCTGGCATTTTTTCCCTTCCTGTCCTCTCCTTTGTTGCTGTTGCTGCATAAGTAGGGTCTTTTTTCAACGCCTTTTAACTTTATTTTTCGTTTTTCCGTCTTGTTTTTTTCAATGTCATTTTTTTCCTGACTCTCCTTGTTTTGCTTGCATTTTGCTGGAGTGGTTTTTTTTTCTTGTTCCACTGGACTGTTCTTCTTCACTCTTTTGATATTTTCTTCATCTTCAAATTTCCTTTTCTTGATTTCAACTAAGCCATAAATTCTAAAAATTGAGTTTTTAATTTCTAATAAATATTATCAAATTATTATTATTAATATTTTAAATTAATTTCAATATAAGTTTATATTAACAGATACACACTATAAATTCAAAGTTCCCACCTGTTAGCTCCACAAGAGCTTTTTCTATCTTTCGAACATCTCTTTACTTTTGGCCTTGTCTCTCTTCCAATGGTGCCAACAATAATTTCGCTTCTACCAGACGAACTTTTCCTCTTGCTGAGATGCAGATCAACTCCTCTCTCACCCACCTTGCTCTGTCCAAACTTTTTCAGAATCAATCGTCCGGAACTGCACCTCATCAGGGAGTCTTCACTCATCCACACCTCCTTCTTCTTTTTATTTTTCAATCTCACTTTCACCAGGTACTCCACTGGTTTGCTGAGCAAGTGTCTTCTTTCTAAAACTTGTTCCAACTTTCAAAAAATAAGTGATTCGATTATATGCATTGAAGGGTTTTAATACGTCTTTTTTACATTTTGACAGAACCTACCTCGTAACATGATTTGTCTAAATAATTGGCGTTCGATTTTGATTCCATCTTAATTCAAATTTATAAAACAAACTTCTGAAAGTACTTTGATTGTTTTAGAAAACTTAAAAATAAAAAAATGTCGCGGGGGTGTGGAGTAAACAAGGCATGCTAGAAGCTATTTAAAGTTATTTTATCTATGTTTAAAGCAACTTTCAGGAGCCCTACAAGAAAAAATCTTTCAAATTTTAAAAAGTCATAAAGATGAGCGTATAATTGTCTATAGTATTAAATTGAATTTCTAACAAACTAGAAGTTAGCTTTTTCTCCAATGGGAACATTTAAAAATGTACCTTATTTTTAATATTTTTTATCTTATGAAGATTCATTGATTAATCCGCGCATTCACATAAAATCATTCTACACTTCGTTTCATTGTTAAACTTCTTCAACAACTCCTCGAAAGCCTTCGTTCTCATAACAAAACGAATACTCGATGAGATCGTCTGACACGCAAATCGAAATCTGTGGTGAAAAAGTTGTAACAAATATGAAGCAGTTTATAAAAACAGTGTTAGCAACCGATTGATTTGAGTAAGGCTTGAAACCTATGTTACTAGAATCAAAGACAACATCCAATGTGGGACCTTGCTAGAAAGCGATGGAAGAAATGTCTTTCTAAATGATCAGAAAGGAAGAAAGATGAACGCAAAACTGGTTTCTGTTTGTTCCACCTTAAACGTTCGAAAAATGGCTTTCAGAGGCGTTGTAGTTGGCTGCGGAAAGGGCGCAGATCGAATGAATCATTCTTTTTAAATTATTTTTTTAATAGACTATTGAATAAAATCCAGAAAGACGCTGAAAATGTAACAAAAAAATTCAAAAAATTAAAATAATTAGATTATTTGGCAATATCCAGTAACTGTAAAGGTCGGGCGTTTGAAGTGTTCGGTTGATTCGATTTCTCCCTTATGGGCAACAGAGATCGGGCCCAATTTCCTGATGAGATGCAGCTAATGACCGCTTCGAACCTGATTAGATCGGTATGGTTCACCTTAGTTATGGTGTTCTCCTTGATTAGTTTCCTTGTGGTGGCCTCGAAGCTCTACGGGGTTAATGCCACTATAATAATATTCGTTTTTGTATTGTATTGCATTGTACCTTTCCAAGAAACCTCGTTGCTTACTTGGAAAGGGTCCGTCATTCAGACGTATTACCGCCTTTCTGGTGTTTGGACCCAAGGGCAGTTCGGCAGCTTGGCGTGAAGGGGATCCCCGCTTTTGCTCCTGTTAG
>OX387260.1:1153922-1156422 GCA_947562095.1 Branchellion lobata
CCACCCACCTGTAGCACCCTCCATCCACCTGTAACCACTTCCACCCAGCTATAACCACCTCCATACACCTGTAACCACCTCCATCCACCTGTAACCACCTCCATCCACCTGTAACCACCTCCATCCACCTGTAACCACCTCCATCCACCTGTAACCACCTCCATCCACCTGTAACCACCTCCATCCACCTGTAACCACCTCCATCCACCTGTAACCACCTCCATCCACCTGTAACCACCTCCATCCACCTGTAACCACCTCCATCCACCTGTAATCTCACTAATCTCTATTTATCTAACCATTCCTACCACCCCAACCCATCTTAACCACCTCTAACCACCACCACCATCTCAACCACCTCCAACCACCACCACCATTTCAACCACCTTCAACCACCACCACCATCTCAACCACCTCCAACCACCACCACCATTTCAACCACCTTCAACCACCACCACCATTTCAACCACCTCCAACCACCACCACCATTTCAACCACCTCCAACCACCACCACCATTTCAACCACCTTCAACCACCACCACCATTTCAACCACCTCCAACCACCACCACCATTTCAACCACCTTCAACCACCACCACCATTTCAACCACCTCCAACCACCACCACCATTTCAACCACCTCTAACCACCACCACCATTTCAACCACCTTCAACCACCACCACCATTTCAACCACCTCCAACCACCACCACCATTTCAACCACCTTCAACCACCACCACCATTTCAACCACCTCCAACCACCACCACCATTTCAACCACCTCCAACCACCACCACCATTTCAACCACCTCCAACCACCACCACCATTTCAACCACCTTCAACCACCACCACCATTTCAACCACCTCCAACCACCACCACCATTTCAACCACCTCCAACCACCACCACCATTTCAACCACCTTCAACCACCACCACCATTTCAACCACCTTCAACCACCACCACCATTTCAACCACCTCCAACCACCACCACCATTTCAACCACCTTCAACCACCACCATTTCAACCACCTCCAACCACCACCACCATTTCAACCACCTCCAACCACCACCACCATTTCAACCACCTCTAACCACCACCACCATTTCAACCACCTTCAACCACCACCACCATTTCAACCACCTCCAACCACCACCACCATTTCAACCACCTCCAACCACCACCACCATTTCAACCACCTTCAACCACCACCACCATTTCAACCACCTTCAACCACCACCACCATTTCAACCACCTTCAACCACCACCACCATTTCAACCACCTTCAACCACCACCATTTCAACCACCTTCAACCACCACCACCATTTCAACCACCTTCAACCACCACCACCATTTCAACCACCTCCAACCACCACCACCATTTCAACCACCTTCAACCACCACCACCATTTCAACCACCTCCAACCACCACCACCATTTCAACCACCTTCAACCACCACCACCATCTCAACCACCTCCGACCACCACCACCATTTCAACCACCTCCAACCACCACCACCATTTCAACCACCTCCAACCACCACCACCATTTCAACCACCTTCAACCACCACCACAGTGCATCTTGTTTCGACGCCTTCTCACACCTGCTCAACCACAGAAGCCTCTTTTGTATAGCGTCGCTTTGATAAAACTTAAGTGGTGGAATTGGACGTTCACCCACCAAGTCCCCCCCCCCCCCCCTCCTCCATCCCCCATCCCCCCATTTCTCCATAATCATTTTCACCACAATTTTCCACCACAATTTTCCACCACCATTTTCCACCACCATTTTCCACCACCATTTTCCACCACCATTTTCCACCACCAGTGTTGATCTTCATCAAACAACACACCAAGCATTCTGGAGACAACTATTTTATAACCAGCGTTCAATACCAAGTTAAAACCACAAACCACCCAACCACGGACTTCTCAACCAAGGTACTCAAGTACAAAACTCATTGATCATCATCTACACCACACCACACCACACCACACCACACCACACCACACCACACCACACCACACCACACCACACCACACCACACCACACCACACCACACCACACCACACCACACCACACCACACCACACCACACCACACCACACCACACCACACCACACCACACTACACCATACCACACCACACCACACCACACCACACCACACCACACCACACCACACCACACCACACCACACCACACCACACCACACCACACCACACCACACCACACCACACCACACCACACCACACCACACCACACCACACCACACCACACCACACCACACCACACCACACCACACCACACCACACCACACCACACCACACCACACCACACCACACCACACCACACCACACTACACCATACCACACCACACCACACCACACCACACCACACCACACCACACCACACCACACCACACCACACCACACCACACCACACCACACCACACCACACCACACCACACCACACCAAACCACACCACACCACACCACATCACA
>OX387260.1:1166422-1173922 GCA_947562095.1 Branchellion lobata
GTTCAGAGTGAACAACATTCACTCACGTTCGCACGAACACTACTCTACAAGCTTGTGAACGAACCGTTGTACAAACAGAAACGAACGAATGAATGAATGAATAAATAGATGAACGAACGGATGAATGGAAGAGTTGACGCATGAATCCACGAAGGAACGAATGAACGAATATGAAAATGACGAAAATAACGGAGATTATTTATCTAGCGCAACATTTTAAAACTGGAGCTCTAAAAATAGAACAAAGAATAAGTAGAGAATTCATTGGAATCGTACGTACTTCTAAGATTACAACACAAAGGTATTATCGCCCACCGAAATGGCGCCTCTCTCCGACAACTCTGATGCTCTATATAAAGTTTGTAATATACAGACACGTGACTGCATAATAATCATCATCATCACCATCATCATCATCATCATCATCATCATCATCATCATCATCATCATCATCATCATCATCATCATCATCACCCTCCAAGCCATCAACCCATCATCTTTTATACCAACGCCAAAAGCAACCCCCCCCCTCAGAATTCAATACCACTATCTTGTCTATGCTCCCTGGTAGCCTCCTCCCCCCCCTCCTCGCCATCCTCTTCCTCCTCTTCCTCCTCCTCATCCACGAAGGTGATGTGGGTGAAGGGGAATATACCCACTTGTCCCCTACAAGACCCCTCCCATTGACCACTGGGGTGGGTGGCGGTGACTGTTATCTCGTCACCCACCTGGGGTGTTGGGGATTGGATATTGGGTTATTTATGGGTGTTGGAGGGTTTGTGGGTGTTGGGGGGTTTGTGGGTGTTGGGGGGTTTGTGGGTGTTGGGGGGTTTGTGGGTGTTGGGGGGTTTGTGGGTGTTGGGGGGTTTGTGGGTGTTGGGGGGTTTGTGGGTGTTGGGGGGTTTGTGGGTGTTGGGGGGTTTGTGGGTGTTGGGGGGTTTGTGGGTGTTGGGGGGTTTGTGGGTGTTGGGGGGTTTGTGGGTGTTGGGGGGTTTGTGGGTGTTGGGGGGTTTGTGGGTGTTGGGGGGTTTGTGGGTGTTGGGGGGTTTGTGGGTGTTGGAGGGTTTGTGGGTGTTGGGGGGTTTGTGGGTGTTGGGGGGTTTGTGGGTGTTGGGGGGTTTGTGGGTGTTGGGGGGTTTGTGGGTGTTGGGGGGTTTGTGGGTGTTGGGGGGTTTGTGGGTGTTGGGGGGTTTGTGGGTGTTGGGGGGTTTGTGGGTGTTGGGGGGGGGGGGGGGGGTGGGGGGGATAGGTTAAGTTGTGTGTGAGTGAGGGTTGGGTTGTTTGTGAGGGAAAGTGGTGGGATGTATTTGTGTGTTGTGCAAAGTTGATGACACGAAAAGACTTCAACAACAACCCAAACAAAATAATAAAAAACAAAAAAGTATGAACAACAATAATAACAACAACAAACACAGAAGCAACAAGAATAACAACAACAACAACAATTCTTCACAACAAAAACAACAACAACAACAGTAGCTACAACGAAAACAACACCACGTAACCACAGAAGCAACAACAACAACAGCAGCGACAACACCACGTGACCACAGAAGCAACAACAACACCACGTGACAACCTTGAGTTTCAGAGCGGTCTTGTCATAGGCGTTAGGATCTCTGTTCTTAATCACCTTGGCTCTGGCTGGCAACTTGCGCTGTGGAGAAGGGGGGGAGGGGGTGAAAGAAATAAGGAAAAAAGTGGAATGGGGGTGGAAGGGTAGGTAGAAGGTGAAAGAAGAGGAATAGGGAAGCAAGTGTGGAACCAAACCACACCACACCACACCACACCACACCACACCACACCACAGCACACCAAACCACACCACACCACACCACACCACACCACACTACAGCACACCACACCACAGCACACCACAGCACACCACACCACAGCACACCACACCACAGCACACCACAGCACACCACACCACAGCACACCACACCACAGCACACCACAACACACCACACCACACCACACCACACCACACCACACCACACCACACCACACTACAGCACACCACACCACAGCACACCACACCACAGCACACCACAGCACACCACACCACAGCACACCACAGCACACCACACCACAGCACACCACACCACAGCACACCACAGCACACCACACCACACCAAACCACACCACACCACACCACACCACACCACCTCTTTGACGTTGACAGGCATAAGAGGGGAGTGGGAAGATTCGAAGGAAGGAAGGGCTGGAGTGGATGGGGTGAGACTATTCAACATCTCATCTGTCAACTGGAAGAAGTGGTGGTGGAGGTGGTGGTGGTGGAGGTGGAGGTGGTGGAAGTGGTGGAGGTGGTGGTGGTGGAGGTGGTGGTGGTGGTGGTAGTGGAGGTGGTGGTGGTGGCGCGAGGTGTTTTGGTTGAGGTGGTGTGTTATGGTGTGGTTGAGGTGGTGTGTTATGGTGTGATTGTGGTGATGTGCTATGGTGTGGTTGAGGTGGCGTGTTATGGTGTGGTTGAGGTGGTGTGTTATGAGGAAAGAGAGAGGGAGGAATGAAGAGAGAGAGGGAGGAGTGGAGTGGATGAGTGGAGACCTTTTCTATGTAGGGCACAGGGACCAGACCGGTGTCTCCTCTCTCGTTCGATGCCATCCACCACTGCTCCTCATCCTGCGGGGGATGGATGAATGGATGAATGGATGGATGGATGAATGGATGAATAGAAGAATGAAGAATTCATGTATGAATGAATGAATGACAGAGCCAACAGATGAATGAATGAATGGCAGAGCCAACAGATGAATGAATGAATGACAGAGCCAACGGATGAATGAATGAATGACAGAAACCTTTCGAATGATGGTCAAGATGTCATTCTTCTCAAATGGCAAGTCGTCAGGGTCCTTGTGGGCGTGGTTTGGATACTTAATGAGGTGGTGACCTTGAATATTTAATGAGGGGTTGCCAATTAATAATTAATAATTAAATAATAATTAGAAGACCAACCCGCCCTGCAAACTTGAATTTTGCTCTGAAGCGTGGTTTGGAGGCCTGTGATTGGTCGATGGAGGAATGATTATCGAGCAGAAAGGGATTGGAAGATTAAAAAAGACTGAAGCAGATAAGTTGACATACTATTGGATAAGATCAGATTAAAGAAGGCAATTTTAGATGAAGTAAGACTAGATATGATGGGATTAGATGAGTCATTGTTAGATATAGTAAATTCAAAAAAGGTCTAAAAATAGTAATATTAAATGTGTTTGGGTTGAGTGGGATATGCAGAGTAAGGTTGGTTGAGTGAGGTTGACAGGGGGTGGGATCAAGTGAGGTTGGTTGAGTGAGGTTGACAGGGGGTGGGATCAGGTGAGGCTGGTTGAGTGAGGTTGACAGGGGGTGGGATCAGGTGAGGTTGACAGAAGGTGGGATCGGGTGAGGTTGGTTGAGTGAGGTTGACAGGGGGTGGGATCAGGTGAGGTTGACAGAAGGTGGGATCGGGTGAGGTTGGTTGAGTGAGGTTGACAAGGGGTGGAATCAGGTGAGGTTGGTTGAGTGAGGTTGACAGACGGGTCTGCGGAGGTTGGTGGTGTCGAGGCAGTGTTGTGAGTAGTACTGCAGCAGGGAAGGCAGGCTACTGAACTCCTGGTCTCCTATGCGGTATCTGTGGTGTGGTCGGTGGGGGGAGATGATGTGGTGTGGTGGAAGAAGAATGTGTGATGAAAAATGAAGTTGTTGGTGTGACAGTGTGGTCATCATCATCATCATCATCATCATCATCATCACCATCATCATCATTATTATTATTATTATTATTATTATTATCAGTATTGTTGTTATTATTATTATCAGTATTGTTGTTATTATTATTATTCTTACTTGGTAGATCCAGCAACGTTCATTTTGTTGACAATGTAGTGGCTTATTTTGTTGTCCTCCCTGCATGGAATGATGGTGGTGGAATCACCATCATCATCATCATCACCACCACCACCATCATCATCATCACCATCATCATCATCATCACCACCACCATCATCATCACCACCATCATCATCATCATCACCACCATCATCATCACCATCACCATCATCATCATCATCATCATCATCATCATCATCACCACCACCATCATCATCACCACCATCATCATCATCACCACCATCATCATCACCATCACCATCACCATCATCATCATCATCATCATAATCATCATCATCATCATCATCATCATCATCATCATCATCACCACCACCATCATCATCACCACCATCATCATCACCATCACCATCACCATCATCATCATCATCATAATCATCATCATCATCATCATCATCATCATCACCACCACCATCATCATCACCACCATCATCATCATCACCACCATCATCACCACCATCATCATCACCATCACCATCATCATCATAATCATCATCATCATCATCATCACCATCATCATCATCATCATCATCACCATCATCATCATCATCATCATCACCATCATCATCATCATCATCACCATCATCATCATCATCATCATCATCACCATCATCATCACCATCATCATCATCACCACCACCATCATCATCACCATCATCATCATCATCATCATCATCACCATCATCATCATCATCATCATCATCATCATCATCATCATCATCATCATCGTCATCATCATCACCATCATCATCATCATCATCATCATCATCATCATCATCACCATCATCATCATCATCACCATCATCATCATCATCATCATCATCATCATCATCATCATCATCATCATCATCAATGAAGAAGCACACATAAGGGGATTTTAGTTTAAATATAAACCATTGAAAAAAAATTATTAATAACCGCCATAATTGACTAAATAATATCAAAAAAATAAAAATAAGACTAAAAAATAATGAGAATAATAAAAATAAAAACAATAATAACAAAAACTATTGATGCCAAGTGTTTATAGCAAAATGTATTTATAGCAAAAACTGGAAGGTTAGGCAGACTTGACACAAATGACGAAATCGCCTTTGATGGTGGTGCTGTCTCTGACAAGAAAGACGCCATTTTCGTTTTCTGCCTGCAAGATGGAATTGGCCTCCTCCCTTGACACCATGCCAAAGTACCAACTGGAAAAGCAGACAAAAGAGATAATGACGATGGTTGAAGAGTGCGGAGTGTGTGTGTGGATGAAAAGTTGGTTTATGGGTGAGTTGGCGTTTGTGCACTAGTGAAGGTTTAAGGTCATGCGTCTCTCACCTATTATTGTCTTTCGGATCGAAACCGGACATAATGATTTGCAAAAAATGGAAATGACAAGTATGGAATCCTCTAGCAACGTTTGAGCAAACTTTTTAAAAAGTTTTTAAATTGCCGGAATCTCTAAACTCGAATTTCTTTTTGTAACAAACAGTTCAAAAGTAATTAAGAACTTTATTTAATATATAAAATAATATCAAAGTTGGACAAAACAATTAAAAAATTCAGATGTTTGGAAAATTATAGGCATATCATACATTTAACTGCCTTCCTCACTTAAACGACAGCAAAAGACAAACAGTCAGTGCTTTAGTGGGTCAGTGTAAACAATTTATAAATAAGTTGAGAATATAAGTTTAGTTTTATTTGATCAGTTATGAATAATTTTTTTAACTTTTTTGGTCTACTTTCGAAATTTAAACACCCCTTTTTACCAAAGTTTCTCTTTAGTTTCCTATAAGTTTCGCGATTGGTGTCAAAAAAATTTCGCCCCTAAGAAAGTTTGTTTATGACTTATGAAATGGTAGCACTTATTTGTTCTTTCATAGATCATTCTTTTTGAAACATGTGGATTAAACCAGAGGAAGTTCTGGTGACTGGAGCTCTTTGGTATTACATATGACTATTTGAAAATAAAATCTTAGAGTTATACAATTAAAAATATTAACAATTTATATATTTTTTAAACCGAATTTTCACAAAAATTATAAGAAAAAAATTCAGTTAATCTCATACGAAACCAAACTTAATTATTTTTTATACAATATGACATTACGATCAATTATACATATACCCCGTGGTTTAATAGTCAAGTGTGAATGAACGAAGTGAATGTATCCGTCGTGTAAGCGTCAAGATCACAGGGTTTTGATGAGAATTGCTTTGGTAAGATAAGAAAATGAGGTATAGAGAATTGACTTAGTGTCAACCACTAAAAAGAATTAAAAAAAAACACCATGACAACATTCCAAGACACATCATCATTCCACAACGTTTCACAACACCATGGCAACATTAAGCATCACCATGACAACAACCCCACCCCCAGGTCAGAGGAGTGTTCAAACCCGTTGTTCACTCTTCAGAAGAGAAAGGTAAGGGGGCTCGGAGGTCTTATTGTTGGCACCCTCGACTCCGTGCTCGATACCAAGGTGGGGGGGGGGGGGGTATGGGGGCGTTGGTGGGAGGAAGCAGTGGTGAGAGGGGGTGGAGTGATGGCCATGTAGTGTAGTGAATTGTGCTGTAGTACATATTGATGATTGTGATGTGTTAGTGTGGGGATAATGAAGATGAATCATTGTTGAAATAAATTCCTAGAGTGAGTCATTTTGGGGTTAAAAAACCACCACAGGCCACCACCTACCGCATCATCCACCACATCAACGACTCAGACATCAGCTATGGTACTTTCCTCTTTCATCATCATCATCATCATCATCATCATCATCATCATCATCATCATCATCATCATCATCACCTCAGTGCTAGCCACCTCCAACAGCAGAAGGGAGATCTCCAATGAATGGAAATGGCTGTGTTCCAACCTCATGACCACCCTAGGTGCATAATAAAAAAAAAAAATAATAAGAAGAAGAAGAAGACTAATAATAATAATACTAATATAAATAATAATAATACTAATATAAATAATAATAATAATAATAATAATAATAATACTAATATAAATAATAATACTAATATAAATAATAATAATAATAATAATAATAATAATAATAATAATAATACTAATATAAATAATAATAATAATAATAATAATAATAATAATAATAATAATAATAAAAATAGTAATAATAATATCAATAATAATAATAATAATACTAATATAAATAATAATATTAATAATAATAATAATAATAATAATAATAATAATAATAATGAAAATAGTAATAATAATATCAATAATAATAATAATACTAATATAAATAATAATAGTAATAATAATATCAATAATAATAATAATAATAAAAATACAAATAATAGTGATAACATTAGTTATTTTTTTCTTTTAAAATCAATAACAACAAAGACCTCAATGAAATGAACCATAAATGATGCTTGAAACTGATGCTCTGAAGTTTTTATCACCATCATCATCATCATCATCATCATCATCACCATCATCATCATCATCATCATCATCATCATCATCATCATCATCATCATCATCACTATCATCATCATCATCATCATCATCATCATCATCATCATCATCATCATCATCATCATCTTTTATATTATTATTATTAT
>OX387260.1:1183922-1191422 GCA_947562095.1 Branchellion lobata
TGTCTGCCCTCCGAAGAGTTCTCACCGCCAACGCGTTCCGAAGCCCCAACATCGGTAGACAATAATAATAATAATAATAATAATAACAATAATAATAATAATAATAATAATAATAATAATAATAATAATAATAATAATTCAAGTAATAATAACAATAACAACAACTACAACAGTTATATGCTAAATACTAACACTACCACCTCCAGGCTACTGTCAGGGAATCAACCTGGTAGCGAGTGTGTTGTTGTTGTACGTTAGTGAAGAGGAGTGCTTTCACCTCCTCACCTCCATATGCCACCGCCTCCTGCCCGACTACTACAACTCCAAGGTGGTCGGAGTGCTGGTGGATCAAGGTGGGTGGTAGGTGGGTGAATGGTGAATGATGGGTGGGTGGGGGGTGGGTGGTTGAATGGCTGGGTAAGTGAGTGGGTGGGTGCTTGACTGGTGGGTAGGTGAGTGGGTGAATGGGTGGTTGAATGGGTGGGTAGGTGAGTGGGTGAATGGGTGGGTAGGTGAGTGGCTGGATGGGTGGGTGAGTTGGTGGATGGGTGAGTGAGTGGGTGGATGGGTAGGTGAATGGGTGGATGGGTGGGTGGGTACTGGGTGAGTGGGGGGATGGGTGAGGGGGTAGGTGGGTAGGTGGGCAGGTGGGTGAGTGGGTGAGTGGAGGGTTGAATAAGTGGGTGGGTCGATTGGGGGTAGGTGGGTGGATTGGGGGTAGGTGGGTGGGTGGGTGGATAGGTAGGTGGTTGAATGGGTGGGTAAGTGGGTGGATGTGTTGGGGGTGGGTGGTGGATGAATTTGGGGTGGGTGGTGGATTGGGTAACTTGGAGCAAAAAATGTCACTCCCCATTCTCACCCACTCAGTTCCTCCCACCTTCTTTTCACCCATCCCCCTCCCCCCCCTCCCCTCCCTCCCAGGAGTGTTTTTGGACTTAATACAGGTACATATTCCCCATCTGGTGCCGAAGCTTCGAGAACTTGACCTGGTTAGCATCATCTCTCTCTCTTGGTTTCTCACTATCTTCCTCAGGTGCTCTTGCTCTTGGGCCTATTGTTGTTGTTGTTGTTGTTGTTGTTGTTGTTGTTGTTGTTGTTTTTGTTGTTGGGGTGGGTGTTGGGTCTGTTAGGGTGGGTGTGGTTGTTGTTGTTGGTATTAGTGGGGTTGCTTTTGTGTTAGTATTAGTTTGATCGTTGTTGGTGGGGTTGTTTCTGTTAAACGCCACACCACTCTACGTCACACCACACCACACCACGCCACACCACACCACACCACACCACACCACGCCACACCACATTTCATCAACCACGCTACACCACACCACCGCACACCCCACCACACCACACCACACCACACCACGCCACACCAACCACACCACATCACACCACACCACACCACATCACACCACGCCACACCACACCACACCACGCCACATCACACCACACCACACCACACCAACTACACCACATCACACCACACCACACCACACCACACCACACCACACCACACCACACCACACTACATCACGCCACACCACACCACACCACACCACACCACACCACACCACACTACATCACGCCACACCACACCACACCACACCACACCACGCCACACCACACCACACCACACCACACCACACCACACCACACCACACCACACCACACCACAGCGTCCTTCCATTCGAGCAAGCACTCGTCATCATAGACTGCTTCTTCTACGATGGAGCTAGGGTGGATTGACAAAGATATATCATGAAAAATTATAATTAAAATAAAAATAATTAATTCAATTAAATAATTATAATTTATAATTTATAATTAAATAATTATAATTTATAATTTATAATTAAATAATTATAATTAATTATTTATAATTAAATAAATTTTTTTAATTTGTAGCTCCTCACCATTATCCGTCCTCCACCATTCATCACCACCACCTATCACCACCACTCCACACAACCACTCCACACCACAACCACTCCACACCACAACCAATCCACACCACAACCAATCCACACCACAACCACTCCACACCACAACCACTCCACACCACAACCACTCCACACCACAACCACTCCACACAACCACTCCACACCACAACCACTTCACACCACAACCACTCCACACCACAACCACTCCACACCACAACCACTCCACACCACAACCACTCCACACCACAACCACCCATCACCACCACTCCACACAACCACTCCACACCACAACCACTCCACACCACAACCACTCCACACCACAACCACTCCACACCACAACCACTCCACACCACAACCACTCCACACCACAACCACTCCACACCACAACCACTCCACACCACAACCACTCCACACCACAACCACTCCACACCACAGCCACTCCACACCACAACCACTCCACACCACAACCACTCCACACAACCAACAAAACCTTTTTTAACCGCCTAACCACTCCCACTCTTCCACTCAACTTCCAACTCCTCCCATTTTCAAAAAACAAGTCTCACCCACCCGCCAACCCCCCTTTCCTGTCATTCACCACCAGGTAATCTTCATGGTGTCACTCATGATCATGGACTGCCTACAAGAGAAGCTGATTGGCTGTGAGGACGAGGGGGAGGCGCTATCGATTGTCAATCAATTCATCAAGCGCATCTCTGGCGCCGATCCCAAGATCTTCATGGCAAAGAATCTCGATAATGAAGAGTACATGAAAGTTGCTTTGAAGGGTGGTGATGATGATGATGACGGCGATGATGACGTCACTGGGAATAAAATGGTGGGTTGGGTGGGCTGGTTAGGTGGGTGGTGGGTCAAGGTGGGTTTGGGTGAATGGGTGCGTGGTGGGTGGATGGGTGGTGAGTTGGATGGGTTGTGTGGGGAAGTGGATGGGTTGAAGTGGTTTGGTTGGGGGGACGAATGGGTGAATGGGTGGGTGAGTAAAAAAGGGGTTGGATTAAAGTAGGCTGGTTGGGATGAGTTTGTTATGAATGAACTTAATTTTAGCTCCACCCATCCCCACCCATCCCCCCCACTTCCCCACCCATTCACCCAAACTTCCCCACCCATCCACCCTCCTCCCCCACCCATCCACCCCCTCCCCCACCCATCCGACCCCTCCCCCACCCATCCATTCCCTCCCGCCTATACACCCATTCCCCCCACTTCCCCACCCATTCATCCCCTCCCCTACCCATCCACCCTCTCCACTCATCCCTTCCTCCACCCATCAAACACCACCAGCCTGACAGCGTGTCTTCTCTGGTGCACCAGGCCTACTCCAGGTACCATGGTGTGACTAACCATCAAATCAACAACCTCAGACTCAAACACCGCATCAAGGTGGTTCAGGTCAGCCTTGCGTTTCTTTCTGTGGTGTTTTTTTTTTTTTTTTTTTTTAATAATTTTTTTATCTTTGTTTTTTGAATCATTTTTCCACCTTCTTCGCTCTTCTTTCTTTTTTCACCCATCATAAACTCTTCCTTTCTCATTCATTCCTAACTCATAGCAACGCAATTATCCACCCATCCATCCATCCAACCATCCATCCACCCATCCATCCATCCATCCCTCTATCTATCCATCCATCCTTCCATCCATTCACCCACCCATCTATCCACCCATCTATCCAACCATCCATTCACCGATCCATCCATCCATCCAACCATCCATCCATTCAACCATCCATCCACCCATCCATCCATCCAACCATCTATCCACTCATTCATCCATCCATCCATCCAACCATCCATCCACACATCCATCCATCCATCCTTCTATCTATCCATCCATCCTTCCATCCATTCACCCACCCATCTATCCACCCATCTATCCAACCATCCATTCACCGATCCATCCATCCATCCAACCATCCATCCATCCAACCATCCATCCACCCATCCATCCATCCAACCATCTATCCACTCATCCATCCATCCATCCATTCAACCATCCATCCACACATCCATCCATCCATCCCTCTATCTATCCATCCATCCTTCCATCCATTCACCCACCCATCTATCCACCCATCTATCCAACCATCCATTCACCGATCCATCCATCCATCCAACCATCCATCCATCCAACCATCCATCCATCCAACCATCCATCCATCCAACCATCCATCCATCCACCCATCCATCCATCCAACCATCTATCCACTCATCCATCCATCCATCCATCTATCCAACCATTCATTAACCCATCCATCCATCCATCCATCCATCTATCCATCCATCATTCCATCCATTCACCCACCATTCATCCATCCAAGCACCCATCCAACCATCTATCCATCCAACCATCCATCCATCCAACCATCCATCCAACCATCTATTCACACATCCATCCATCCATACCTCTATCTATCCATCCATCCTTCCATATATTCACCCACCCATCTATCCATCCATCTATCCAACCATCCATTCACCCATCCATCCATCCATCCATCCATCTATCCATCCATCATTCCATCCATTCACCCACCATTCATCCATCCAAGCACCCATCCATCCATCCATCTACCCATCCATCTATCCATTCATCTATCCATCCACCCACCCATCCATTCATTCACCCATCCATCCACCCATCTATCCATCCATCCATCCACTCATCCATCCATCCATCCACTCATCCATCCATCCATCCATCCATCCCTCCACCCATCCATTCATCCCCCCACCCATCCATCCGTCCCCCCACCCATCCACTCACCCACCCACCCATCCACCCATCTACCCATCCCCCCACCCATCCATTCCCCCATCTACCCACCCATCCATCTTTCCATCCATCCACCCACCCATCCATCCTTCCATCCATCCACCCACCCATCCATCCTTCCATCCATCCACCCACCCACCCATCCATCCACCCATCCATCCATCCACCCCTCCATCCATCCATGCAGTCCCTGGAGGAGTCTGCCATAAAGAATGTCTTGGGCAGCGTCTCAGAGGGCAGCCTCTTTGACGCCGATGAGCTCAAAGATCTTTTCAAGCTTTTCAGAGTCCGTGCTTTGGCGGTTTTTTTTGGGGGGGGAGGGGGAGGAAGGGGGGGGGGGGGGGGAGGTTGGGGGGTTTGAGGGAAGGGAGATTGAGGGTTTTTGGAGTTTTTTTGAGGGTTTTTTGGGTTTTTTTGGGTGCTTTGGCGTTTTTTTTGGGAGGGGGGGGTTTGGGGGCTTTTTTGGAAGAAAGGGGGGTGGAGTTTGGGGTTTTTTGGGGGTTTTTGAAGTTTTTTTGGGGGGGTTTTGAGGGATATTTTGGGGGGAAGGGTTTTGGGGCTTTTTTTGCGGTTTTCAAAGTCTTTTTGGGGTGTTTTTGGGGATTTTTTTGGGGGTTTTTGGGTTTCTCAGTGGTGGTTTTTTTCAGAATCTTCAAATTGTTTTTTCAATATTTTTTTAATGGGGGCTTCGGTTTTGGTTTTGGGGGTGGGTTTTGTTTTTTTGGGGGCGATTTATAGTTTTTTCGGGATGATTTTTCAAGGGTGTTGTGGGGTTTTTGAGGTGTTTGGGGAGTTATTAAGTGGGTTTTGGGGGTTTTGGGGGTTTTTGGAATTTTTTTGGGGTGGGTTTTGGCGGATTTTCAGGGTTTTTTTTGGGGGAATTAATGGATTTGTTCGCACCCACAGGAGGAGTATTACAACATGTGCAGCATCACCACTCATCCCACCCACTCCTCCTCCTCTTCCTCCTCCTCCTCCTTCTCCCACCATCACCCTGACGTGTACTCTCAGCTGACAGCCCAGTTCAACAAACACGACCCTAGGAAACCCTTTTACGACCAATACAAACTCTCCTTCCCTCATTTCTTCACCATTTTCCAACCCCTCATACACCCCTTCTTCTCTGACCCCTCCTCCTCCTCCACCTTCTCTCTCCGATCCTTCAGGGTACCTTTCTCACCTTCTTTTTCACCCTCCCCCCCCCCCCCCCCCTTTCTTCTTCTTCCCCTTCTTCATTTCACTCGAAGCTCATACGTATTATTATTATTATTATTATTATTATTATTATTATTTTTTTTTTAATTATTATTACAATTATTATTATTATTATTATTATTATTATTATTATTATTTTATTATTATTATTATTATTATTATTATTATTGTTATTATTATCATTTTTTCCTTCTTTATTCTTCTTATTGAGGTTTTAAAACAACTTCAACAACAACACCAACATTAAAAACAACAAAAAAAACATCAAAAAAAACATCAACAACAACAACATCAACAAAAACATTAACAACAACAACAACATCAACAAAAACATTAACAACAACAACAACATCAACAACAACAACAACAACAACAACAGTTGTACAGCGATAAACAGGAAGAGACCGTCAACTTCCTCAACTTCACACTCCTCTTGGCCAGCCTTTACAAGGCTGAAGTCATCGACAGGCTGTCACTCATCTACAGACTCCACCTCCCTCCAGCCCTATTGGACCACGAACTCAATTTGCATCCTCCCCACAGCCAATCAGGTTGGGGCATTTTTATGATACAATTATCTTATAATTAATCTTTTCATAATAATTGGCACTTCTCATCAATTATTTCCGATCCCTCCAAAGATAAGCGCTTCATAAATTGATCCTTCTAAAATGAGCGCTTCATGAATTGATGCTTCTAAAATAAGCGCTTCATAAATTGATGCTTCCAAAATAAGCGCTTCAAAATCACTTTCAGACGAGTTTTCTGCAGAAAGTGCTGTTGATGCTCTTGAGTTTTTTAACAAGCCACTTGAGCCTGGTGTTGGTGGTGGTAGTGGTGGTGGCAGTGGTGGTGGTAGTGGCGGTGTTAGTGATATTAGTGGTGGTGGCGGTGGTGGCGATGTTTTCATCAAGAATGGGGTCGGGAGTTGTGTTGAGGAGCTGACAGCCACTTCAATGATGTCGGCCACAGCCACCACTGGAACTACAGTTACCAAATCCACCAAAACCACCAACTCCACCACAGCCACCACAACCACCAACTCCACCACAGCCACCACAACCACCAACTCCACCACAGCCACCACAACCACCAACTCCACCACAGCCACCACAACCACCAACTCCACCACAGCCACCACAACCACCAACTCCACCACAGATGCAACATTAGCCACATCTATCTCATCCTCCATAACAGCTACACTTACAACCACACAAGCCACAACGACCGCACCAGCCACAACGACCGCACCAGCCACAACGACCACAACAGCCACACCAACCACAGAAGATGTGGTCTTTACCCCCAAAAGGGGAAACTTCTGGAAAGGAAAGAAGGAGAAACGTCGTGAGTCCTGCAAGGAACAATCTCTCAAGCTGCCCACCATGAAGCAGGTGTGGTGTGGTGTGGTGTGGTGTGGTGTGGTGTGGTGTGGTGTGGTGTGGTGTGGTGTGGTGTGGTGTGGTGTGGTTGTGTGTGGTGTGGTGTGGTGTGGTGTGGTGTGGTGTGGTGTGGTGTGGTGTGGTGTGGTGTGGTGTGGTGTGGTGTGGTGTGGTGT
>OX387260.1:1203922-1206422 GCA_947562095.1 Branchellion lobata
GTATTGGTGTGTAAAGTTCGCGTGTGGGTTTATTTGAGATGTTGTGTGCGGGAGAAGGATTTGTGTGTGTGTGTGTGTGTGTGTGTGTGTGTGTGTGTGTGTGTATGTGTGTGTGTGTGTGTGTGTGTGTGTGTGTGTGTGTGTGTGTGTGTGTGTGTATGTGTGTGTGTGTGTGTGTATGTGTGTGTGTGTGTGTGCGTGTGTGTGTGTGTGTGTGTGTGTGTGTGTGTGTGTGTGTGTGTGTGTGTGTGTGTGTGTGTGTGTGTATGTGTGTGTGTATGTGTGTGTGCGCACGAGCCTATAGCAACTCCAACTCCTCCACTCCTTTCTCAGTTGAACAAGGAAATAACTCCACCAACCTACCCCTTTGAAATCATCAAAAAGAACGGCAACAACAACAACAACAACAACAGAAACAACAACAGCCAAACGAACAACACCAACAACAACTTGAATGACAGCAACAATGACGTCAAGCAGCTTTTACCACGACAAAACAATAACAAAAACACGTCACAACAACGACAACCTCAACTAGACAGTAGCTATGACGACAGTGAAGACGGCGGCTTGAGGAGGGAAAACCCACTGTACTCTAGTGCTTCTGTGAGTGGATGGGTGGATGGATGGATGGGTGGGTGGATGGGTGAATAGGTGGATGGATGGGTGAGTGGATGGGTGGATGAATGGATGGGTGGATGAATGGATGGGTGGATGAATGGATGGGTGATAGATGTTTGGATGGATGAGTGGATGGGTGGAGCCTTCTGGTGCTTGATGAAAGAAAAAACTGTGGTTGTTGTTGTTGTTGTTTTTATTGTTGTTGTTGTCGAATGATGTCATCGTCTACAGCAGGCCAAGAGGCCGTCTTTAGAGTCGTCAGGCGCTAGAAGAGGCATCGATGGGTGAATGGGAGGGTGTGGTGTGGTGTAGTGTGGTATAGTGTGGTGTGGTGTGGTGTAGTGTGGCGTGGTGTGGCGTGGTGTGGTTTGGTGTGGTGTAGTGTGGTGTGGTGTGGTGTGGTGCGGTGTGATGCGGTGTGGTGTGGCGGGGTGTGGTGTGGCGTGGTGTGGTGTGGCGTGGTCCCTTGTGGTGTGGCGTGGTGTGGTGTGGTCCCTTGTGGTGTGGTGTGGTGTGGTGTGGTGTGGTGTGGTGTGGTCCCTTGTGGTGTGGTGTGGTGTGGTCCCTTGTGGTGTGGGTCATGTCATACTTCAGCAGCGACGAACGGAATGCACATTTTTTAATGTTTGTCTGAATATTGATTTTCAAAATTAATTTAAACAATAAAATCAACCTCTAAACAACATGTTGCAATAAAATGAAATAAATAAAAATAAATAAATAAAATAAAAATAAAATTTAAAAAAAATGAAAAAAAAAAAATAAATAAAATTAAAATAAAATAAAAAAAATAAAATAAAAATAAAATGAAAATAAAATAAAAATAAAATGAAAATAAAATAAATAAAAAAAATATGAATAAAAAAAAAAAATAATGAAAATAAAATAAAATTAAAAAAATAAAAAAATAAAAAAAAATTTAAAAAAAATTAAAAAAATAAAATAAAAAGTAATAACAATAATCATCATCCTCATAGATTTTTCATCGCTATCTTCCATCTACCAGGTCATCGAGATTGTACGAGGGTCCACCACCCCCTGTGATAGTTCAAACTCCCCCCTCCCCCACCAACTCTCAACGAGCCTCTTTTGCTAGGCCTCACAGGAAGAAACAATGGCGACCAGGAATTGAGGAGGAAGAGGAGTACAATGATGACTTCGAGAAAAATGTGGTTGGTTGACTGTTTATTGAAACCACACCACACCACACCACGCCACGCCACACTACACCACACCACGCCACACCACGCTACACCACGCCACGCCACGCCACACCACGCCACACCACACCACACCACACCACGCCACACCACGCCACGCCACACCACACCACACCACACCACACCACACCACACCACACCACACCACACCACACCACACCACGCCACACCACGCTACACCACGCCACGCCACACCACACCACACCACGCCACGCCACGCCACGCCACGCCACGCCACATCACATCACACCACACCACACCACACCACACCACGCCACGCCACATCACACCACACCACACCACACCACACCACACCACACCACACCACACCACACCATACCACAGAGCAGTAAGGTGAGACCACGAAGGAAAGGAAGAAGGAGTGTGAGTGATGAAGTGGTTGTTGTTGCAGTTTGTTGTGGATGTTGTACTTGCTGTATGTTGTTGTATTAGGCTGTTGCAGGTGGTTGTTGTATGTTGTTGTATTAGGCTGTTGCAGGTGGTTGTTGTATGTTGTTGTATTAGGTTGTTTTATGTACTTGTTGTATGTTGTTGTATTAGGTTGTTTTATGTACTTGTTGTAGGTTGTTGTATTAGGTTGTTGCAGGTTGTTTTATGTACTTGTTGTAGGTTGTTGTATTAGGTTGTTGTATGTGGTT
>OX387260.1:1213922-1226422 GCA_947562095.1 Branchellion lobata
AACATCCACGTCACAAACATCAACGTCACAAACACCCACGTCACAAACATCCACTTGGAGTCTTCTTATCACCACAAGCCCAAAATCCCTACATCACCCATCTCACCTTCAAACATCCCACCCTCAAACATCCCACCTTCAGACACCCCACCCTCAGACATCCTATCCTACGCCACGCCATTCACCCACCCTTCTTGGGGATGTCAACTAGAGCTTGGGGACCCAGTTTGTGGTGGTGGCTGCTGAGAGGAACGTACTTGTCTTTCCACCAGGGGGGCGCCTCAACAGCCTTGCGGGAGTCTTTGTCGACGAAGACAAAGCTGGTGGTGCACGAGGCGAGGTTCAGAACGTCACCCCTTTTGACCACTTCATCCAATGACTCTCCCTTCACTCCTTCACCTTCATTTGTTTCGTCCACTCTTCCTCTCTCTTCTACTCCTCTCTTTCCCTCTACTTTTTCTTCTCTTCTCTCTCCTTCTTCTCTCTCCTCCACTCCCCCTTCCCTCCTGTCCCTCATAATGACGTCACGGGGACATATATGGGGGATGAGGTGGTCGTCGTGTCGGTATTCCAATGACGTCACAAAACTGCCCGACTTGTTGCCGATGTAGCCTGTGTGGTGAGGTGCTCTCCCTTCTAACCCCTCCATCTCCCCCCAACACCCTCCTTCATCTCCCCCCAAACCCCCCTCCATCTCCCCCCAACACCCTCCTCCATCTCCCCCCAACACCCTCCTCCATCTCCCCCCAACACCCTCCTCCATCTCCCCCCAACCCCCTCCTCCATCTCCCCCCAACAACCTCCTCCATCTCCCCCCAACACCCTCCTCCATCTCCCCCAACACCCTCCTCCATCTCCCCCCAACCCCCTCCTCCATCTCCCCCCAACAACCTCCTCCATCTCCCCCCAACACCCTCCTCCATCTCCCCCCAACACCCTCCTCCATCTCCCCCTCACCGGTTCTCATGTGAACCCACATGGCCTGGTGAGGGATAGGTCTGAAGCCGATGGAATCACACACAACGTCGTAAAACTGCCTCGAAACACGCACGCGCATACATACGTAGAAGAGCCAATAACTCTCCCACACCTTAGTGATGATGATGATGATGATGATGATGATGATGATGATGATGATGATGATGATGATGGTGATGATGATGATGGTGATGATGATGATGATGATGATGATGATGATGATGATGATGATGATGATGGTGATGATGATGATGATGATGATGATGATGATGATGATGATGATGATGATGATGATGGTGATGATGATGATGGTGATGATGATGATGATGATGATGATGATGATGATGGTGATGATGATGATGATGATGATGATGGTGATGATGATGATGATGATGATGATGGTGATGATGATGATGATGATGATGATGATGATGATGGTGATGATGATGATGATGATGATGGTGATGATGATGATGATGATGATGACGATGATGATGATGATGATGGTGATGATGATGATGATGATGATGATGGTGATGATGATGATGATGATGATGATGACGATGATGATGATGATGATAATGATGATGATGATGATGATGATGATGATGATGACGATGATGATGATGATGATGATGATGATGATGATGATGATGATGATGATGATGATAAGAATGGCGATGGTGATGATGATGATGATGATGATGATGATGATGATGATGATGATGATGATGATGATGATGATGATGATGATGATGATGATGATGATGATGATGATGATGATGATGATGAAGATGATGATGATAAGAATGGCGATGGTGATGATGATGATGATGATGATGGCGACGACGATGATGATGATGATGATGATGATGATGATGATGATGATGATGATGATGATGATGATGATGATAAGAATGGCGATGGTGATGATGATGATGATGATGATGATGATGATGATGATGATGGTGATGATGGTGGTGGTGGTGGTGAACAACCATTAAATCAATTGAGTAAATAAATAAATCAAATTGATCTTAAAAATGCGAAAATTAATTTAACCATGAGATCAAATTAATTAAGTCTTTAATTAATTAATTAAAAAAACCGTACCTTGTTCCAGTCCATGAAGTCACAGTCAGAACCCCTCATGGAGTACTGAGACTGCTTGGTGTGGTTAAGGAGGTTGTTGATCTGCCATGGCAGGTACTTCTCTGAGCCAGGGACATAAATGAATGAATGAATGAGTGGATGGACAGATGAATGGAAGGATGAGTAGATGGATGGATGAATGGAAGGATGAGTAGATGGATGGATGAATGAGTGGATAGATGAATGAATAAATAGATGAATGAATGGATAAATGGAAGGATGAATGAATAGAGGTTGAACGTATATGGAAACTTATAAAGGAACCCTTTTCGAACTTCGTCTGCTGATGTCATGGTGGGTGAATTGGGTGCATGGCACCCTCAAAGAAGCGATGTGCCTTGGTGTGCTTGTGAAGAAGGGGTGTTTGTGGGTGATCCTGTGATGTAAAAGGTTTTTTGAAAATCAGCTTAAACAATTTTTAATTCGTACTTTTGAAAACTAATGTTAATTTAAACCAACTTTATGACGCTATGAAGAAGCTTTTTTCGATACATTACAAGTTATTGAAAATATTTTTTCAAACATGAATTTGAATAATAAATTTGAATTTTCAGATCATATTCTTCAACGAATGACACACAAACTCTTCTAAATAACAAAAATCAAACTCAAAATAGAAGCGTTTTTTAAAAACCCCGACAAGCCCAACGAATAAAAAGTTTGCAAAGACCTGAAACTAATAATTTTTTGAGTATTAAATGCATACGTAGAAATAATTTTTGTTTAATGAAGCTAAATTCAAACTTATAAAAAGTAAAAATTAATTTTAACTAGTTCAAAAAATTGTTGGAAAAAGAATGACGCCTTTGAAAGCCTAATGACCGTCAGAAATGAGAATGTGTTTTGAAGTACCTTCTTCATGTTGACTAAACATTTTTTTAAATGATTTTTTGTCATAATTCATCAAATATTTTTTAAATATATTTTTTTAAATAAGCAACGAAATATTTCCCAAAATGGATTCAAAGACACTGTCCTTGAACATTCACTCAATAAATAAGTATGTTCGGTTTTTTTGAGGTTTTAATTCACTTTTAAAACTTTTTGAATTATTTTTATTTAAAAAAAACAACAATATAGTCTTTAGTTACAGCAATACCGCTGATGTTATTTTGACAATTGATTCAATGTGTGCGTTGCCAGCGTGATGCAAGTTATTGCCGCTGTTTTCATTCTTCAAAGTTCACTAACTTAATCACTTTTTTTTTCAATTTTTTAATTTATTTATTGTTTAAAATTAATCTTTAATTGTGTTTAATACTTTTTCTGGCCATTTGTTCAATGTTTTCTTTCTCTGGTTCGATTGTTCGGAGTGTTTTTGTAACATTTCCAGCGTATGTCTGGACTTGATCTAATAAAGACTACAAAAATAAATTAACTTTACTATGGTTGGAGGGGATTGGAGGGGGTTGGAAGGGGTTGGAGAGGGTTGGAGAGGGTTGGAGGAGGTCGGAGGGAGTTGGAGGGGGTTGAAGGGGGTTGGAATATGGTTTGAAGGAGTTGAAAAGAGGTTTGAGGGAGATTAGAGAGAGGTTGGAAAGGGTTGGAGGGAGATTGGAGGGGGGTGGAAGGAGATTGGAGGAGGTTGGAGAGGGGTTGGATGGGGTTGGAGAGGGGTTGGAGGGTGGATGGAAGTGGCTGGAAGGAGGTCGAAGGGGGTTGGGAGACGGTTAGTTGGAGGGTGAATAAGCGGAAATAGTAGCCAGATCCGACCAGTCACAACAACACCCATTTTTTGAATAATTTTTTTGCGTTTTCATTGTTCAAAATTCATAGTTATTAATACATGGAAACGACGCCAGAACGTAGCAGTGGAGGTTCAAAGAAGCGGCGTTGTCATCGTCAACACCGCAAGTTGAAGGTTCAAGAAGCTTCAATGCCCGTTCACTCATTTTCATCCTCTCCTTCATTCACTCATTCACTCCTTCATTCACTCATTCACTCCTTCACTCCTTCATTCATTCACTCATTCATTCCTTCACTCCTTCACTCCTTCATTCACTCATTCACTCCTTCACTCCTTCATTCACTCATTCACTCCTCTTCCTTCCCTCCTTCATTCATTTACCTCTTTTCCTTCCTTCCTTCCTTCACTCATTCACTCCTCTTCCTTCCTTCACTCACTCATTCACTTCTCTTCCTTCCTTCCCTCACTCATTCACTCTTCTTCCTTCCTTCCTTCATTCATTCACTCCTCTTCCTTCCTTCATTCCTTCACTTTTTCCTCTTTTTCTTCATTCACTCCTTCACCTCTCATTCTTCTGTTTAGTACTATTATTCATCTTTTTCCATATTCATCCTCCCACCCATCTTTTTTTTCTTCCTTTTCCGTCTCACCGGAAATCACTCATGACAGCCACCTCCCCATCATCAAAATAATCTCTTCTTCTTCCCCCCCTCCATCCTTCCCCCCTCCATCCTTCCCCCCTCCATCCTTCCCCCCTCCATCCTCCCCCCCTCCATTCTTCCCCCCTTTTTTCATCCCCTCTTCTTCCCTCCTTCTTCTTTCCTTCCTCCCTCCTTCCTTCCTCCCTTCTTCCTCCACTCCTTTGCTCACTCCTGCTCCGTTTACTCCTCCTTGCATCCTTATCATAATAATAATAATTATTATTATTTTTGTTGTTTGTATTGTTTTTCTCATTATAATTGTTGTTTCTATCGCTATTATTATTTTCAATATAATTATTATTTTTATTATTATTTTCAATATAATTATTATTTTTATTATTATTTTCAATATAATTATTATTTTTATCATTATTTTCAATATAATTATTATTTTTATTATTATTTTTATTATTGTTTTTACTTTTGGTTTTTCCAAGCTTTTTGTTCGTGGCGGCTTCGTTGTTGTTGTTTTCTTCAATCACATAGTTCTTTGTTTTCTTGTCTTTGTTACCTTCCTTTTTATCGTCCCCCACCAAAGTGCTGTTGTCACTGTTGTAGAAAAAGCTACCGTCACTTGTGGTATTATCGCTCAAGATGAGTCTTTTATTTTTGGTGTTGTTTTTAATGTCGTCATTGTTGTTGTTGTTGTTGACGTTGTTGCGGTTGAAAATAGCTTTATGGTTATTATTGTTGTTGTTATTGTTGGTGTTTATGTTTTTGTTACGTTTGTTGACGTCATCGGTTTCATCAGTAGATTCGTCATACAACCTCCACGGCCTGCTCCTGCTGTTGTTTTTGTTGTTGTTGTTGTTTAATTTATTTTTGAAGGTTGATTTTTTATTGTTGTTGATGTTGTTATAGTTCTTTGGAACGTGTCTTTCGTAAACATTGATGTCATAGTTGGGGTAGCCGAACCTATCCTCGTCATAATCATACTCAAAAAATATTTTTCTTTCATCATCGCTATTATTGATATTATTATTATTATTATTTATATTTTTATTATTATTTATATTGTTATTGTTATTATCATTTATATTGTTGTTGTTATTGTCATTTATATTGTTGTTGTTATTATCATTTATATTGTTGTTGTTATTATCATTTATATTGTTGTTGTTATTGTCATTTGTATTGTTATTATTATTATTATTTATATTGTTATTATTATTATTATTTATATTGTTATTATTATTATAGTTGTTATCCTCATCTTCGTCTTCCTCCTCCATATCTTGAAATACGGTTTGTCGTTTGGGTTCAAGACCTCTGTCCAACTCCGCCTTGTTGTGGCGGGATGAGGACTGATTGGAGGGTTGTGGGAGAAGGATGGTTTGGGAGAGGGGGAGAGATGAGGAGGAGGAAGGAAGAGGAGGTTGAGTTCCGATGGTAGAGTCATAAGCGAAGTCCTTAGAACGAAGCTCGTGGTAGCGGTTAAGGAAGTTTGTGAGGTAGAGTTGAGCCAGAGGACCTGTGTGGGACTGGTTTGGGTGGGTGTGGGGAGTGTTTGAGGGTGGTTGGAGAATGGTGTTAAGTAGGTAGGTGTCTCCTGTGTTGATCCTGTCGTGAGCTGTTCTGGACGCCTCATTGCAACTTGATAAAACGGTCTGCAGCTCTTTGCTGCTGTGGAGGAAAGATTGTGAAGGGTGAGAGGGAGGGTGGGTGGAAGGAAGGGGGGGGGGGGGGGTGGAAGGAAGGGTGGGTGGAAGGAAAGGTGGGTGGAAGGAGGGGTGAATGGAAGAAAAGATAGTGGGTAGGAATGGGAAGAATGGGTGGGAGGGGGTGGGAGAAAAAGTGATTGAGAATGAGAAGGGGTTGAGAGATAGCGGTGAGCAGAAGTTGGAGAAGGAGGGGTAATGGGAGGTGATGTTGAAGGTTTGGAAAAGTCTACTCATTCAACCATTCGTAACAACTGATGGTAAATCATGGCCACACCACACCACACCACACCACACCACACCACACCACACCACACCACACCACACCACACCACACCACACCACACCACGCCACACCACACCACACCACACCACACCACACCACACCACACCACACCACACCACACCACACCACACCACACCACACCACACCCCACCACATTCCTTACTTCTCCATCCTCTGTCGCTCTAACATCTCCTCCCTCTCATGCTCCACTATAAGCTCCATAAGGGAAGAAGGATATAATAATCATAATGAAAAAAAAAAAAAATAATAATAAATAAAAAAATAATAATAATAATATTATCATTATTATTATTTTTATTATTAATATAGCATGTTTACATCATTCTTTTTCTTTTCCATGTTGTTGTTGTGTTGCATTTCCTTCATTTTTTGTTGCAGGTCATGCACTTCCTGTTCCGCTTTTTCAGCTCTTTCTATGATCTTTTGTACTGTCAACAGCAACAACAACAGCTATTAAGGGCAATGATGATAATTAGTTCAACAACAACAACAATAATCTTAACAACAACATCAACAACAGCAAGAACATAAACAACAACAACATCAACAAAATCAAAAACAACAACATCAAAAACAACAACATCAACAACAACATCAACAACAACATCATCAACAACAACATCAAAAACAACATCAACAACAAAAACAACAATAACATCAACAACAACATCAACAACAACATCAACAACACTAATAATAACAACAACAACATCAACAACAACAACAACCTGTCCGCTGCAGCTTCTCCTTAGCAACGGTTTCCTTGCCTTCAAGTCCCTTGATGTACTTTATCTGCTCCGTCAACTCCCTGTAGTTCACAATGTTCTCATGTTCACAATGTTTTCATGTTCTCATGTTCACAATGTTCTCATGTTCACAATGTTTTCATGTTCACAATGTTTTCATGTTCACAATGTTTTCATGTTCACAATGTTTTCATGTTCACAATGTTTTCATGTTCTCATGTTCACAATGTTTTCATGTTCAAAACGTTCTCATGTTTACAATGTTCTCATGTTCACAATGTTCTCATGTTCACAATGTTCTCATGTTCACAATGTTCTCATGTTCACAATGTTTTCATGTTCTCATGTTAACAATGTTTTCATGTTCTCATGTTCACAATGTTTTCATGTTGACAATGTTTTCATGTTCTCATGTTCACAATGTTTTCATGTTCACAATGTTTTCATGTTCTCATGTTCACAATATTTTCATGTTCACAACGTTCTAATGTTCTCATGTTCATAACGTTTTCATGTTCTCATGTTAACAATGTTCAAAATGTTCTTATGTTCACAATGATTTCCTGTTCTTGTTTGTTTTAACACATGGACTCTTAATGACATAAACAGAAAAAACACCTCCAACAATACAATAAAATACAAAACGATACAATACAATACAATACGATACAATACAATACAATACAATACAATACAATACAATACAATACAATACAATACAATACAATACAATACAATACAATACAATAATAATAAAAAAATACAATACAATACAATACGATACAATACAATACAATACGAAACGATACAATAATAATAAAAAAATACAATACAATACAATAAAATACAATACAATACAATACAATACAATAAAATACAATACAATACAATACAATACAATACCTGACAATACAATACTTTACAACACAATACAATACAAAAAAAAACAATACAATACAACACAATACAATAAAATACAAGACAATACCTTACAACACAATACAAAAACAAATATTATAAGAGTGGCATCGACCTTGTGGAGTTTTGGGGCCACCAACAATACCACCAATACCCTCAGTACCACCATCACAAAACCACCATCTTCCACAAAAATCACCACCACACAAAACCACCATCCTCCACAAAAAGCACCACCACACAAAACCACCATCTACAGAGCCAACCCAACCACAAAGCCACCTCTTCATCCCTAACCCCTCAAACCCCCCCCCCCTCTACCAAACCTACACTCCCCCTTCTCTCCAAACCACCCTCCTTCTCTCCAAACCACCCCCCTTCTCTCCAAACTACCCCCCTTCTCTCCAAACCACCCCCCTTCTCTCCAAACCACCCTCCTTCTCTCCAAACCACCCTCCTTCTCTCCAAACTACCCTCCTTCTCTCCAAACTACCATCACCCCTTCCTCCCAACTCATCTTTTCTACCAATCACCACCCCCCTTCCCCCAACCACCCTCTTTGCTAAACCACCACCTCCCCTTTCTTCCATCCACCCCCCTTCTCCCCAACCACCCCCTTCCCCCCAACCACCCACTTCCCCCCAACCACCCACTTCCCCCCAACCACCCCTCTACCAAACCACCACCACTCCTTCCCCAAAACACCCCTTCTACCAAACCACCATCCCCTCTCTCTCTCAACCCCCCCTCTACCACACCACCCCCCCACCCACTTATTCTTCTCTTCCAGAAGTTCTTCTTTCTTCATCAGTTTGTGCTTCAGGGCGTCCAACTCCTCCTTGATCACCTCATTCTGCCTCTGCAAACTGCCGTACTCCTCTTCAACCACCTCCTTCCTTCTACTCAGCGATGTCAGCTTCGAGGTGGTGTCTTGTAGGTTGACCTCCTTGTTCCTAATCTCATCGTTCAAGAGCTGAAGCTGTTTCTTCCCTTCTTCCGTCGACTTGAGAGCCTCCTTCAGTAGGTATTTTTTGGCTTGAGCTAGCTCCTCTGAGTCTGTGAGACCTGCGGTGTTTGGGGGGGGTTTGGGGGGATTTGAGGGGGTTTGGGGGGGTTTGAGAGGTTTTTGGGTAGTTTAGGGGAGTTTTGGGGGTGTTTTGGAAAGTTTTATGGTGCTTTGGGGGGTTTTGGGGGTTTTAGAAATTGTTTTAGAATGTTGTTTAAAAGGTGTTTTGGATAATGTTTGGAGGGTGTTTTGGGATGTTTTGGGGTTGTTTTGGGTTGTTTTGGGTTGTTTTGGGTTGTTTTGGGGATGTTTTGGGGTTGTTTTGGGGTTGTTTTGGGGATGTTTTGGGGGTGGTTTGGAGTGCTCCAAAATGTTTTAAAGGCTCATTTGTGAAAAAGAAAATTTGTGGCATGCGAGGATTTGTGAAGAAGTGTTGTGATGATGAGGAGGATGAAGACGACGACGACAAGCAATCTCACACCCACCAGCTCTGTAATCTCTGCTTTTGAAAACAGTGGGCTCTAGAGAGGTGGTGAAGACGGAGCTGTCTGGAGCCTCCAAGGTGGAAGAGGAAGAGGTGGGTGGTTCATTGTTAATGTGGACTGTTAACACATGGTGCCTGAGCTCTGGAAGAGCCTGGAACACCACATGTTGCCCTTGACTCTTGCATTTGGGGCAGTGGTAGGAAAATAACTTGGTGCTCATTGGGGGGTGGGTGGGGGGGTGGCTTCTTTGGGGAAAAAATGGGGTTTTGGGGGATTTTTTGAGTGTAAAAAGTTGTATTAGAGTTTTTAATGTTGTGGTGGGGCTTTCTTGGTGTTGTGAGTTCTGTTGTTGTTGTTGTTGTTGATATTATTGTTGTTGTTGTTGTTGTTGTTGATATTATTGTTGTTGTTGTTGTTGTTGTTGATATTATTGTTGTTGTTGTTGTTGTTGTTGTTGTTGTTGTTGTTGTTGTTGTTGTTGTTGTTGTTGTTGTTGTTGAGAATTATGTTGTTGTTGAGAATATTGTTGTTGTTGATAATATTGTTGATGTTGTTGTTGTTGCAAGACGCACATGAGCATTCAAACGTCACATGGATATGCTTTAACGCAACACGTCACTGCAACATTTCGCTGCAACATTTCACTGCGACATCCCACCGCAACATTCTACTGCAACATGCGTCATTCCACCCCTGGTTACTCCTCTCTTCACTCCTGCTACTCAACCCTTGCAGTTCAAAAGCAATTCCAGCATTTGTTGCTTTTCCAAACACAACTTCTGTTGTTTCTGTTGTTTTGTTGCTTCTGTTGCTTTGTTGCTTCTGTTGTTTTGTTGCTTTGTTGCTTTGTTGCTTCTGTTGTTTTGTTGCTTTGTTGCTTTGTTGTTTTGTTGCTTTGTTGCTTTGTTGCTTTGTTGTTTTGTTGCTTTGTTGCTTTGTTGCTTTGTTGCTTTGTTGTTTTGTTGCTTTGTTGCTTTGTTGTTTTGTTGCTTTGTTGCTTTGTTGTTTTGTTGCTTTGTTGCTTTGTTGCTTTGTTGCTTTGTTGCTTTGTTGTTTTGTTGCTTTGTTGCTTTGTTGCTTTGTTGCTTTGTTGCTTTGTTGCTTTGTTGCTTTGTTGCTTTGTTGCTTTGTTGCTTTGTTGCTTTTTTGTTTTGTTGCTTTGTTGCTTTGTTGTTTTGTTGCTTTGTTGCTTTGTTGCTTTGTTGCTTTCCAAGAGTATTTCAAACGCCTTCCTTTCAACTTTTGCTATTTCAAAAAAACTTCAAATTTTTAAATTTTTAAACAAAGTTTTTTCAAGTTTTCAAATATTTCTGGTCTTTTTCATTTCTCCATTTTTAATTTTTTAATTTTTAATTTTTAATTTTTATTTATTTAATTATTTAATTATTTTTTTTTAAATTATTTTATTTTTAATTATTTTAAATTATTTTTTTTAAATTATTTTATTTTTAATTATTTTAAATAATTTTTTTAAATTATTTTATTTTTAATTATTTTTAATTATTTTTTTAAAATTATTTTATTTTTAATTATTTTTAATTATTTATTATTTAATTATTTAATCTTTGATTTTTCAAATTTATCAATCTTCAAAATTTTTTAAACATTTAATCTTCAAAATGTAATAAAACCAATGTTAAGTTTTTGTCCTCAAGCTTCCCAGGCCTTCCAATGGAACCTCCTGAAACCCGTGGTGATGAGGAAGTCAAGATCGCTGACTTACCCAACAATTCATCAAACAATTCACCACACATTCACCACACAATTCACCATACATTCACTACACATTCACCACACAATTCACAACACATTCACCACACAATTCACCACACTTTTACCACATATTTACTACGCAATTCACCACACATTCACCACGAATTCACCACACATTCACTACACAATTCACCACACATTCACTTTACATTCACCACACATTCACCACACTTTCAACACGCATTCACTACACATTCACCACACATTCACCACACATTCACCACACATTCACCACACAATCACCACACATTCACCACACATTCACCACACATTCACCACACATTCAACCCACATTCACCACGTATTCACCACGCATTCACCACGCATTCACCACACATTCACCACAATTTCATCACACATTCACCACGCATTCACTACGCATTCACCACACATTCACTTACCTTTTTTGCATGCACGTTTATTGATCGCTTGTTACCTATTACGAATCGCATCTGTTGTGTGTTCCTACCTTATAAGCTCCTCACGTGTAGGCAAACTTGTTTACTCTGTGTGTGCGTGTGTGTGTGTGTGCGTGTGTGTGTGTGTGTGTGTGTGTGTGTGTGTGTGTGTGTGTGTGTGTGTGTGTGTGTGTGTGTGTGTGTGTGTGTGTGTGTGTGTGTGTGTGTGTGTGTGTGTGTGTGTGTGTGTGTGTGTGTGTGTGTGTGTGTGTGTGTGTGTGTGTGTGTGTGTGTGTGTGTGTGTGTGTGTGTGTGTGTATGTGTGTGTGCCTGTGTGCATGCGTGCGCGTATGCCCATGTCATCATAAGGTGACGTAATTGTCACTGAAGCAACTTTAATGACATCACATAAAACCTTAGTCGATGTACCTTTGACGTCACAAAAAGATAAAAAATCATTCGTTCGAAAACATTTTTTTTAACCCGTCCAAGGTTTTTAACTTTTTTTTTCATTTTTTATTTATTATTTTTATTTTTTTATTTTTTATCTTTTTATTTAGTTTAAATTTTTTTAATTTTCATTTTTCTTCTTTTCCACCTTTTTCTTCTTTTCCACCTTTTTCCTCTTTTCCATCTACTTCCTCTTTTCCACCTACTTCCTCTTTCCCATCTATTTCCTCTTTTTCCTTAT
>OX387260.1:1230206-1235206 GCA_947562095.1 Branchellion lobata
CTCCTCCTCCTCCTCCTCCTCCTCCTCCTCCTCCTCCTCCTCTCTCCTCCTCCTCTTCCTCCTCTCTCCTCCTTCTCCTCCTCCTCCTCCTCCTCCTCCTCCTCCCCTCCTCCTCCTCCTCCCCCTCCTCCTCCTCCTCCTCCTCCTCCTCCTCCTCCTCCTCCTCCTCCTTCTCCTCCTCCTCCTCCTCCTCCTCCTCCTCCTCCTCCTCCTCCTCCTCCTCCTCCTCCTCCTCCTCTCCTTCTCCTCCTCCTCCTCCTCTCCTCCTCCTCCTCCTCCTCCTCCTCCTCCTCTTCTTCCTCCTCCCACCATCTCATATATTAGAGACGCAGTAGTCAATACACATAGTCGGTTAAACAATCCTTAATTTGTTCTCACTCGCTTCTACTCCTAAAGTTTTTTTTTATTTCAAAATTAAATTCATCATAAATTGTTTTCAATTTAAAAAAAATTAACTTTTAATTATTTTCATATTTTTTAGATAAATATCTTGTTTATCATTATGGACAACGGAAAGAGAGACGTTAACAACAACAACGTCATCAAAAGTAGCCACAATAATAACAATGTAACCAAAAAAAAATTTAACAACAAAAACAACATAAACAACATCAACAACATAAACAACAAAAACAACATAAACAACAAAAACAACATAAACAACATCAACAACAACAGTAAAACCAGTGCAAAACATATTAAAAAGAACGATAAAAATAGCAACACAATAAATAATAATAATAAAAATAAGAATAATAATATTAATAATAATAATAATAATAATAATAATAATAATAATAATAATAATAATAATAATAATAATAATAATAATAATAATAATAATAATAATAATAATAATAATAATAATAATAATAATAATAATAATAATAATAATAATAATAATAATAATAATAATAATAATGATAAATATAATAATAATAATAATAATAATGATAAATATAATAATAATAATAATAATAATAATAATATCAAGGAAAACTCAAAAGTTAATAACTTCAATCAGCAACAACAAGCAACAGATGATGACACACTTCCCCGACAAAGATCACACATCACCAACTATTTCCTGTTGACACCGGAAGAACATTCCATTGATTTTCGTGACGAGATGTACGATGACGCAGAAGAAAGGACGGAAATAAAAAGATTAAAAATAGACAAAGACTCTGAGAAAAATTATGTTTCTTACGAATCAACTCTTCAGCAAAAACCTCCACAACAACAAACGTGTCACAACAACAACAAAACATGTCACAACAACAACAAAACATGTCACAACAACAACAAAACATGTCACAACAACAACAACAGATACAACACCAACAACAACCAATACAACAACAACTAATGCAACCGCTAATAATGAAACAACCGATACAACAACAATTGATGATACAACAACAACAACAACAACAACAGCAACAACAACAACAACAGCTACAACAACTAAAAGTTAATAACAACATAACGGACCAACAACAACACAGAACTTCAACACCCCTACACTCCAACACCACTCACCACACCTTCTCCACGAATCCTCAACACAACCAAGTAGACTGTTTGCTCAAAATGAAAACAGCCACACACGGCCACCAAAGAACCACAAATACCTTGATTACAGCCACACACGACCACCAAACAACCACAAAAAACCTGACTACAGCCACATACGACCACCAAAGAACCACAAATACCTTGATTACAGCCACACACGGCCACCAAACAACCACAAACAACCTGATTACAGCCACACACGGCCACCAAACAACCACAAATACCTTGATTACAGCCACACACGGCCACCAAAGAACCACAAAAAACCTGATTACAGCCACACACGACCACCAAAGAACCACAAAAAACCTGACTACAGCCACACACGACCACCAAACAACCACAAAAAACCTGACTACAGCCACATACGACCACCAAAGAACCACAAATACCTTGATTACAGCCACACACGGCCACCAAAGAACCACAAAAAACCTGACTACAGCCACACACGACCACCAAACAACCACAAAAAACCTGACTACAGCCACATACGACCACCAAAGAACCACAAATACCTTGATTACAGCCACACACGGCCACCAAAGAACCACAAAAAACCTGACTACAGCCACACACGACCACCAAACCACCACTTTTCCATCCTCTTCCATTTTTTTTCCTTTAACAAAAAATAATCCAATTGCAATTTTCACCACAAACAACCCCACAAACATTCACACAAACAGCCACACAAACAACCACACAAACATTTACACAAACATCCACACAAACATCTACACAAACAGCCGTACAAGTATCCACACGAACAGCCACACAAACAACCACACAAACATTTACACAAACATTCACACAAACAACCACACAAACATGCACACAAACAACCACACAAACAACCACCCAAACAACCACCCAAACAACCACACGAACAACCACCCAAACAACCACACGAACAACCACCCAAACAACCACGCAAACAACCACACAACGAAGCAGCTACTGCACAGACATGCAGCCAACATGAGGGAGAGGAGGAGGATGCAGTCAATCAACGAAGCGTTCGAAAGCCTCCGGGATCGAATCCCTACGTTGCCCTACGAAAAAAGGCTCTCCAAAGTGGACACCCTCAAGCTAGCCATTGAGTACATAGGTGGGTAGTGGGGGAGGAGTTTGGAGGAGTAGGAAGTTTGTGGAAGGGGTTTGGGGACGTTTGTTGTGGTGGGGTTTGGTAGGGTGTGGTGTGTTGTGGTGTGGTGGGGTGTGGTGTGGTGTGGTGTGGTGTGGTGTGGTGTGGTGTGGTGTGGAGTTGTGTGGTGTGGTGAGGAGTTGTGTGGTGTGGTGTGGTGAGGAGTTGTGTGGGATTTAATTTCGTAAACTTCAAAGTCATTCACATGAAAAGCAAGGATCCGTTTCTCACTCCCCCCCCCCCCATCACACCCTCTTTTCTTCACCCCCTCCTTCACACTCCCCTCCCCCCTTCTCACATAACCCTTCAACCCTTCTCACACACGCCCCTCCTCTCTACAGCCCTTCTCGCAGACCTCCTCAAGACAGACTCCAGTCGCTACCACACGCCACAAACAGCCACTTGCCACGACAGCCACAAAAAAGTGGTGGTGCACTACCATGGTGATCATTTTTCCTTCCTCTCTCCTTCTTTGTTTTTCGTCTTCTTTCTCTTCTTCTCTTTTCTTCTTCCTTTTCCTCTTATTTTTAATCTTTTTTTTTCTCATCGTATTACTTTCCCTTCTTCTTTTTTCCTTTTTCAATTTTTTTTTCTTTTTTTCTTGCTTTTTTTTTCTTCACTTCTTTTCTTTGTTTTCCTTCAATAATCATCATCACCATCATCATCATCATCATCATCATCATCATCATCATCATCACCATCATCATCATCATCACCATCATCATCATCATCATCACCATCATCATCATCATCATCATCATCATCATCATCATCACCATCATCATCATCATCATCATCATCATCACCATCCAGGTTTCAATCAATTGATAGGACACTCTCTTTCCTGGTCTAGTTCACCCAAAATCAACTCACCACCATCATCGTCGTCGTCTTCTTCATCTTCTCACAACAGTGTTACATCATCACCTTCTTCCTCATTCTCTTTTTCATCTATTTCCTTTTCCTCTTCTTCTTCTTCCTCCTCCACCTCAAATCTCTCGAAGAAATTTGCAAGGATTTGGATTCCGGAAAATCCGAACGTCAATAAGACGATGGAGTGAAAAACAGGTGGAAGGGGAGGGGGAAGGAGTGAAGAACGGGTGGAAAGGGGGGGAGGATGGAGCAAAGAACAGATGGAAGGGGGGGGGGGGAGGGAGGAGAGGGGGGTGAAGAACGGGTGGAAGGGGGGAAGGGACGATGAGGGAGGTGATGGAAAGGATGGAGTGATAAAGGAAGTGATGAACGAAACTGATGGTTGTTGAATGAAATTAACTTGTGTTCTCAAGTTGAAAACATCATAAATAGCCCTCCACCCCATCCCTCGTCACCCCATCCCTCGTCACCCCATCCCTCGTCACCCCATCCCTCGTCACCCCATCCCTCGTCACCCCATCCCTCGTCACCCCCATCCCTCGTCACCCCATCCTTCGTCACCCCATCCCTCGTCACCCCATCCCTCGTCACCCCATCCCTCGTCACCCCATCCCTTGTCACCCCATCCCTCGTCACCCCATCCCTCGTCACCCCATCCCTCGTCACCCCATCCTTCGTCACCCCATCCCTCGTCACCCCATCCCTCGTCACCCCATCCCTTGTCACCCCATCCCTCGTCACCCCATCCCTCGTCACCCCATCCCTCGTCACCCCATCCTTCGTCACCCCATCCCTCGTCACCCCATTCCTCGTCACCCCATCCTTCGTCACCCCATCCTTCGTCACCCCATCCCTCAAGAATTTTTTAGATTTTTTTTCCTTTCTACTTCCTCATTCTCTCTTTTTTCATTATCTTCATTTTTTCTGACTTCTCTTCTTCCTTCTCGTCATTTCATTCTTCTTCTTCTTTTTCTTTTTCCTCCTCTTCATCTTCTTATTTCTCCTTCTCCTCATTATCATCTTCTTCTTCCTTCTTCTCATCCTCTTCTTCTTCTTCCTCCTTCTCATCCTCTTCTTCTTCTTCCTCCTCCTCATCCTCTTCTTTTTCTTCCTCCTCCTCATCATCTGCTTCTTCTTTTTCTTCCTTCTCATCATTTCCTTCTTCTTCTTTTTCTTCTTCTTCTTCTTCCTCCTTCTCACCTTCTTTTTTTCCTTCTCCTCATCATCATCTTCTTCTTCCTCCTCCTCATTTCTTCTTCTTTTTCCTCCTCCTCATTTCTTCTTCTTTTACCTCCTCCTCATCATGTTCTTCTTCTTCCTCTTCCTCATCCTCTTCTTCTTCTTCCTCATCCTCATTCTCTTCTTCTTCTTCCTCATTACAGCTTATAGATTAGTTATGTTT
>OX387260.1:1250206-1252706 GCA_947562095.1 Branchellion lobata
TGTTTGTGTGTGTGTGTGTGTGTGTGTTTGTGTGTATGTGTGTGTGTGTGTGTGTGTGTGTGTGTGTGTGTGTGTGTGTGTATGTGTATGTGTGTGTGTGTGTGTGTGTGTGTTTGTGTGTGTGTGTGTGTGTATACACTTTTTTTGTTATTTTATCTTATTGAGCTTATTTTTCTTTTTGAAGTTTTAATTATAAAATATGAAAAAATATGAAAAATTGAATTTATTAGCTAAAAAATGAAACAATAAAATAATAGAATAGCAAAAGAGAAACTGGGATTTTTTTCAAATAACAAAAAAAATAAAAGCATAATTTATAATAAAAATAAGTTAAATAATGAAATATAGAGAAAAAAACTATAAAAAAGTGGAAAGTGAAGGACGGAACCTGAGTTGAAAGACGAGAAGTGAGGGTCATCTCAAGGTTGCCTTTGAGGCCCAGGAGGGCTGGCAACATCACCAGAAACTGAGGCACCGCCCTGAACACTGGCCAGTCCTGAGGAATTTGCAATGCATTCGCGGTGAAGTGCTGAAATTTGAGAATTAATTTGTTACTAAATAGGATATTTATTTGGTCGGAGTTATAAGGTTTTTCATTAATTATTACAAGATCAATTTAGTTCAGTAAAAAATCATTTCATGAATTGAAGTATAATTTTGAAATGCAAAATATTGAAATGATGATCAAAAAGTGAAACTAACATTTAATTCACCTTGACGGTGTTAAGAACATTGCCAGCCAGAATCATTCCGAAACCCGCCAACAAATACGGAACAACCACTTGTGCCATAATTTTCAAAACAGATTCATCTTTTTCTTTTTTTATAAGTTTGGCTATTTTTTGTGTAAAATGTATACCTTTATCACTTTTTTCTAGTTTCACGCCACGAGCTTTCGATGTTTTTGAAGAAAATTTGTCTTTTTTATTTGAATTGGAATTATCATTTCGCTTCATTTTAATTTTGTTAAAAGGTTTTATAGTCGTTTAAAAAGCACAAGTCATTTCAAATTTTCAAATCAGAGAAAGCACCGAAAGGGAAAGGTCAAGAGGTCGCTGAGAGAAAATGTTACATAAATTTGAAATTTTTACTTTGTAATTTTTTCGAAACTTCTAACAAAAAATTGAAAATAAACTTTGAAAAGTCACAAAATGTTTTTATTTCAGAATTTTTTAAAACAAAAACTCATTCGTTGAGTTACTTCAGCAATATAATTATATTATATTATATAATTATACATGGAAGATTGTAAACTCAAAAATTGAAATAAGAAAAAAAGTTTGAATCGATTATCCGGGGCCCAATTTTTCAACGCATACTGCATAGCAGAATGACGACGAGAATGACGAGAAGAACGCCGATGGAGAAGATGAGATGGAAACCGGATAGAAGCAGGAGCAAGAGTTTGGTGAACTGACATAGGCAGACGGATTTGCAATAGAGGTGTTGTAGTTTTGACCTGCAGTCTGACTCACTCCACACCCCGTGACGAACGTTCCTTTGGGACATTTCGCATTGGTCTCTCCCGCCAGAGATGTGACAACCTTATAGCCTTCAACTTCGCCACTGCATTTGGAAATGCATTTAGCACCAACTAAATCCTTGCAGAAACAGGCCTTGCCATCCTTCAGAGGGAAGAAAAAGTTGTTCGTCATGGCGTCTTTCTCCTGGGTGCCACCACCGAACTGCATATGACAGCCTAGGACTTTTTGGTCTTTGGCGCACTTGGCGTTCATAGTCCTGAAAAGGAGTTGGCTAGAAGCCACGGTGGCGGTGTTGAGAGGGTCTTTGTGACACCAGGCTTGGCACTGTAGTTTGGGACTGGTCTTGAGGGTAGACTTGCTGGCGAAGCAAGCGCAACTGGAGGTGTTGAGTGGGTGGGTGTAGGCCTGGTGGGGTCTTTGGTCTGAGTCCTCACTACTATCCTCATCTGCTTGGTCATAATGTGAGTGGTCAATGCCACACCACAAGAGGCTGTACCCTTGCCTACAACACACCACTCCTACCTCCGTTGTCATTGCTTTCTTCACCTCTTCAAAGTTACCCTGTTTCACCGCCTTCACTTCCACCTCAAAATCACCACTTTTATGCCCTGCCTCCTCCTCCTTCTCCTTCTCTTCCTCCTCCTCCTTGCTTCCGTACGACTTGGGAGCGGAGAAGATTTTGTTTTCGAAAAACATGGGGCTGTCACCCGCATCCCGCTCAAATCTCCACGCACGCAACTCAACCACCCACCCTGCAAGACACACGCACAACAACAACGACAACAACTTCATTTGAAACCCAAAAAAAATCATTTTTAATGCCAAAAATAAAAAAAATTTATCTCGAAATAAAAATTCTTTTTTAAATCGCAAAAAAATCTTTTTATTTTTTAATTATAAAAAATAGAATTATTTTCAAATCCAAAAATTGATGAGTTTTTCAACGCCCAAGGAACCACCGCTCAGACATCAGGGCCGGCACAGGTTATATGGATGGTGATTTTGAATTGATGTAT
>OX387260.1:1257706-1270206 GCA_947562095.1 Branchellion lobata
TTATTATTATTATTATTATTATTATTCTTGTTATTATTATTATTGTCATTATTATTGTTAATACTGTTAATACTATTTATCATATTACTATTGTTGTTGTTATTGTTTTTATTTTTATTGTTTATCATATTTTTATTTCTTTTACCTTTGTCGAAATCTCTTTTTAATGTAATGCCATTCATTTCGTTATTATTTGCACTAATATTATTATTATTATTATTATTATTATTATTTTTGTTATTTTTGTTATTGCTATTTTCATTATTGTTATTATTATCATTATCATTATATTTGTTGTTATTATTTTCATTAGTGTTGTTATTATTTTCACTGTCTTGGCAGAAGATAATTTTTTTGATGACGTCATTGTAGACGAAAAAGAGGTTTCCGCTGGTACTGTTCAACATGAACATGTGGTGGCATTGATGTGGCTGTGGTGGTTGTGGTGGTTGTGGTGGTTGTGGTGGCTGGTCTGAGAAGTAATGACGTAGTAACGCAGGCTGTTGCTTCAACTGACGTCTCGGCTGCGTCATTCTCCTCCTTTTCCTCTTCTTCTTCCTCCTCTCCACACCCACCGTATCCACGTGATCACACGTGACAATAGCAAGCTCCACCTTTCCATTTCTGCCTTCGTCTGCGTCCTTCGCTTCCACCACTGCCACCTGCACCAGCAGCTCATAACCCTCCCACCCGTCAATCTTCCCCCTCTCGTATTCACTCCCCACCCACCCTAGATCCACCTCCACGTCATAACGGGGCGTCAGGAACTCAGGGGTGTTGTCATTGACATCCGTCACGATGACGCTGAGTTTTAAGTCACTCCTCAGCGCAGGCATTCCACCGTCATAGGCGCTCAACACATAGTCGTACCTGCTGATCGCTTCTCTGTCTAACCTGCCCTTCAGCATGAGGATGAGGCTGGTGATCTTGCTCTCGTCTGCTGTGACTTGCAGGACGAATGTCTCTGTGTGACTGTTGAGTCTTCGGTAAGTAGCGTGGGGGTGATGGGGTTGGTGGGGTTGGTGGGGGTGATGGGGTGGTTGGGGTGATTGGTGGGGGTGATGGGGTGGTTGGGGTGGTTGGTGGGGGTGATGGGGTGGTTGGGGTGGTTGGTGAGGGTGATGGGGTGGTTGGTGGGAGTGATGGAGATGATGCTGGGAGTCTAAGGGGCTCATTGAGACTTCAAGGGAGTACCTCTGTACCCCAAATATCCCCCCATCCAAATCTTCCGCCATGGGGAGAACCACTCCAGTACCCACCGGAGCAGCCTCCGACAGATAAATGGTGTGCGAATTTTTCTCGAAAGATGGCGCGTGGTCGTTTACCTCCGCCACCAACACCAACACCCTCATTACCTCCCGCTTTTGTCTGCCCAGCAGATGCGCCTTTTCGTACACAGCCGCGTCACGTGACATTCCGTTGCCAATGACGACGGTGAGAACATCGATTTGAAAGTAACACTGGAATTTGGAGCAGATGGCTTCGCGGTCTATTACGCGTCTGCACGTCAGTTCACCGCTGGTGGCGTTAATGCCGAAGTAAGAGTTGTCTTCTTTTTCGTCTGCCAATCCTATTCTTCCAACGATCTTCTGAGACACGATGAAGTAAAGATTAGTGATCTTGTGGTTGTTGAAGTTGATGAGATGGTTGTTGATGTTGTCATACGTGTGCGCCTGCTCGCTATTGAGGCGTTGTGAAGAAGAGGAAGAAGAAGAGGCGGAAGAGGAAGATGAAGAAGCGGAATAAGAGGATGAGGAAGAAGAAGAAGAGGTTTTGGGAAGAGTTTTTTTGCGTTTGGATGACAAGAGTTTGTAGTCAATGTCAATGTTGACGACGAAGCTGTTGGCTGGTTGTTCCTCCGTGATCTGGTAGTTCAAGACCACCCGGTCAGACCTGGTCGGCTTGGGGGTGTTTGCCAGTAAGAGGATTGAAACATGGACCAAAAGGAACAAAATTAGTGCGCTGAACTTTTTACAATTAGCCATAATTTTGGCAACCAGTTGAAAAGTTGATTTTTTGAGTTATAAATGATTTTTTTTTCACTTTGATCTATCCATTTAATTAAATAATTAAGTTTTCAAAAAGAATATTAATAGAATCATCTGGATTTTCATTAAAAGGACTGGAAACTTGAGTTTTTATACGACCATTTGCTTTTTATATTAATGGCTCTTTGACCTGACAAAATTTCAATCCTCTTAGAACTCACCTTTGACTTCCAAAAACCACCAGAGCGTCTGAGAAAAAGCTTTCAATTCAATAATACTTTGAAAAAAAACAATTTTAACGACCCATTTGTTTCATTCTTATTTTTTATTTCAACTTCTTTGTGTGTTTTTTTAGAAAAGTATTTTGTTAAATCTGTGGTGATTAGTGATAATATATTTTGTCATGGCCCTTAATCTGCGTGATTGTCGGTGGTTTAAGTAAAGTTGAAGGAAAGTGAGTTGGAATTGAAAATGGCAATAAAAACTGGAAAGAATGGTTTGAAAAAGTCTAAACAGAATTTCAAAAGTAAGAACTGAATATTGAACTCTTTTATGAAAATTATATCCAAAAATTATTAAAAATTAAATGAAATCTTCAGCGAAATAAAAATAATCAAATATACTCTCATCAATTTTAGTAGCTTTCAGTGGCAATTGAATTTTCAAGTGAACAAAATGTTTATTTACACCTGATCTGTTTTTTGTGTGTTTTGTTGCCACACAGCTCATCACAACTCATTCCTTCCTTCCCTCATTTGCCCTTCTTCCTTTCCTCATCCGCCCTCCTTTGTTCCCTCATCCGCCCTTCTTCCTTAGCAACAATTCTTCTTTTCTCCTATCGCCATAGCAACCACCCACCTCCACCCATCTACCCCCACCCACCATAGCAACCACCCACCTCCACCCATCTACCCCCACCCACCATAGCAACCACCCACCCCCACCCATCTACCCCCACCCACCATAGCATCGCAACAATTACAGGGAAGCCGAATAAAGGTTTGTCAAAAAAATTAAAAATCAAAAAAGAAGAAAAAGAAGATGGTGAAGAGATGCAAATGGAGGAGGAGGAAGAGATAAGGAAAATGTTACAGCAGGAGGATGAGGAAGATGATGATGGTGGTGTTGTGGAGGTCAGCAAGAAGTCTGCTTTTGAGAAAATGCTGATTGAGAAGAGTGAGGTGGGTTTTTTTTTGTCTGCAATCACTCATGATTCTCACTCATCATCACTTCCCCAATAACTCATCCTTCAGTTCATCCATCAACTATTCCAAAAGTGAATCCATCAAACTGGTCACTCGTACAATTCCAGTTAAAAATAAAAATCTTAAAAACGTGTTTTTATTCGTTTTAAAGTTTAATTATTCATTAAAATAGGTAAATTAATAAATAAAATAAATTAATAAATAAAATAAATTAATAAATAAAATAAATTAATAAATAAAATAAATTAATTCTTTTGAAATTTTTTATTCTTTAAAACTTATTCCATACATTTTCAAACTCCTCCTTCTTCACCGCCTGTCCAGTTGATGGCACGGCTCCAGAGTGAGGAAGAGCGCAAGAAGATGAAGAGGAAGAAGAGGGATCAACTATTTAAGGAACAGAAGGTGATGATGAGGAGGAGGAAGATGATGATGGTGATGATGAGGAGGAGGAAGATGATGATGGTGGTGATGAGGAGGAGGAAGATGATGATGGTGGTGATGAGGAGGAGGAAGATGATGATGGTGGTGATGAGGAGGAAGAAGATGATGATGGTGATGATGAGGAAGAGGAAGATGATGATGGTGATGATGAGGAGGAGGAAGATGATGATGGTGATGATGAGGAGGAGGAAGATGATGATGGTGATGATGAGGAGGAGAAAGATGATGATGGTGATGATGAGGAGGAGAAAGATGATGATGGTGATGATGAGGAGGAGGAAGATGATGATGGTGATGATGAGGAGGAGGAAGATGATGATGGTGATGATGAGGAGGAGGAAGATGATGATGGTGATGATGAGGAGGAGGAAGATGATGATGGTGATGATGAGGAGGAGGAAGATGATGATGGTGATGATGAGGAGGAGAAAGATGATGATGGTGATGATGATGACGAGGAGGGTGATGATGATGATGATGAAGATGGTGAGGATGATGATGATGATGATGATGATGATGATGATGATGATGATGATGATGATGATGATGATGAGGAGGATGATGATAATGATGATGATGGTGGTGATGAGGAGGAGGATAATGATGATGATGATGATGATGATGATGATGATGATGATGATGATGATGATGATGATGATGATGATGATGATGATGATGGTGATGATGATGATGATGATGGTGATGGTGATGACGCTTGCCTCAATGTGTTAAAAATCCATTGTTATTATTATGTTTTTTTTATTTTTTTGTTTGTCATCATCATCATCATTATCGCCATCATCATCATCATCGTTATCATCATGATTATTATCATCATCATCCTCATCATCATCATCATCAGCAAGCCAAGCTGTCATCTCTGCAGTCCATAAGACTGCCAGAACATTTGTTAGAGGAGGCTGGTGAGATGAAGGAGGATGTAGTTGCGAGGAAGGTTGCAGGTGATGATGATGATGATGATGATGATGATGATGATGATGATGATGATGATGATGATGATGATGATGATGATGATGATGATGGTGGTGGTGATGATGATGATGATGATGATGATGATGGTGATGATGATGATGATGGTGATGATGATGATGATGATGATGGTGGTGGTGATGATGATGATGATGATGATGATGATGGTGATGATGATGATGATGGTGATGATGATGATGATGATGATGATGATGATGAAGATGAAGATGATGAGGATGATTATTATTATGATGATTATTATTATTATTATTATTATTATTATTATTATTATTATTATTATTATTATTATTTGTTTTTTTTTATTAATGTTAAAAATGGATTACCCATGACATAATCCTTAATAATATAATGATTTGTGATTTTTTCACTTATTGCAGCTAAAAATATGAAAAGGAAGAACCTTCTGAAAGAAAAAGAAGAAGAAGAAGAGGAAGAAGATGATGATGATGATGATGATGATGAGGATGATGAGGATGAAAAAAAAGTAGGAGATGAGGAAGATGAGGAAGATGATGAGGATGAGCTGGAACAAAAAAAGATGAACGAGAATGAAAAAAAAGGAAAAGGTTATGATGATGAGAAGGAAGAAGATGATGAGGAGGAGGAGGAAGAAGATGATGATGATGAGGAGGAGGAAGAAGATGATGCTGATGAGGAGGAGGAAGAAGATGATGGGAGTTTCATTCCACTTGGAGACACCAGTGTCAAGGCTGTGCACACTGACTCCTACAAGGCTGCCGTGACGTCATTCGATAAGGTCACTATGACCCAGTTACATGATGCTTCTACTACTACTACTACTACTACTACTACTTCTACTACTACTACTACTTCTACTACTACTACTACTACTACTACTACTACTTCTACTACTACTACTACTACTACTACTACTACTACTACTACTTATTGTTTTCCAGGCCAGGGAGTTCAAGGAGAAACACTTGTATGGCGGCCGAGTGAAGAGACAGTCGAGTGAGGACCATCAATTCACTTTCAATTGCTCCTTAATCACTCCTAATTGGTTCATTCATCACTAATTAACTCAATTAACTTTGTCAATTTAAGCTTAATTGGCTCACTACAGTACAATACAATACAAATACGAATTTTATTATAGTGGCGTTAACCCCGTAGAGTTTCGAGGCCGCTCATTAACTTATAATTAACCACAATTTATTAACTCAATTGGTTAAGGTGACTCCCTAATTATACCTCAGTTGACCTTGAATCACCTTAATCACTCAATTAGTCTCGATTTGTCATACTCATTAAGTCCTCATTAAACAATAGCGTGTTCTCAATGTATGATTTTAACATTTACAACTTTTAATTAAACAGTTCAAACAAAATTGGACTTAAATTTGTTACGTTTTCCACAGTGGGCGCTTTTTTATCAAACTTGGAGAAGAGGAGGACTCGGAGAAAATGAAGAAAAAAAAGAAAATAAAATTGAAAAAAAAAAGAAAAAAAAGAAGAAAATAGAAAAAAAAAAGAAAATAGAAAAAAAAGAAGAAAAAAATAGAAAAAAAAGAAGAAAATTGAAAAAAAAAGAAAAAAATTGAAAAAAGAAAGTTTTAAGTAACATAAAATTGAATTTAATTTCAATGAATCAAGTTACATTCAGAAATGAATGTTTAAAATAATTAAAAGTTTATATTACCAATTAAAAGTTTATATTACTAATTAAAAGTTTATATTAATAATTAAAAGTTTATATTAATAATTAAAAGTTTATATTACTAATTAAATGTTTATATTAATAATTAAAAGTTTATATTAATAATTAAAAGTTTATATTAATAATTAAAAGTCTTAATTAATAATCAAAACTTTAATTAATTAAAAATTAAAAGATTTAATTAATAATTAAAAGTTCAAATTAAAATATTAAAAGTTTAAATAATCAATAATTAAAGTTTAAATAATCAATAATTAAAGTTTAAATAATCAATAATTAAAGTTTAAATAATCAATAATTAAAGTTTAAATAATCAATAATTAAAGTTTAAATAATCAATAATTAAAGTTTAAATAATCAATAATTAAAGTTTAAATAATCAATAATTAAAGTTTAAATAATCAATAATTAAAGTTTAAATAATTATTAATTAAAATTTTAAATTAATAATTAAGTTTTAATTAAAATAATTGAAGTTTAACTTAAAAGTTAATTAAAGTTTAATTAATTAATAAATCGTTTTTTTGTGAATAAACAAATAAGGCAGTTTTTTCTCAGTACATTTCAAACGTGAAAGGAGATCTGAAAGGAAACAGTGATGTCACCGTCATGGATACCGTTGGTACTTCTTTTTATTATCTTTGTTAGTTTTTCAATTTTCATTATTTTTTTGTTTTTATTTTCATTATTTTTTTGTTTTTATTTTCATTATTTTTTTGTTTTTATTTTCATTATTTTTTTCCTTTATTATTTTTTTAAATATTTTCATTATTATTATCATTATTATTTTTTCAATTCATTATTATTTTTTTAATTCATTATTATTATTATTATTATTATTATTTTTATTATTATTATTATTATTATTATTATTATTATTATTATTATTATTATTATTATTATTATTATTATTATTATTATTATTATTATCATTATTATTGTTATTATTTTGATCATAGTTATCAATATCACTTAAATAACAGGAGCTATTGTTGATTTTGTCAGAATTATTATTAATGTTATTATTCTCATTATCATTATTGTTATTAATATTATTTTCGTTACTGTTATCATTATAATAATAATAATTATTTTATTATTATTATTGTTATTTTTATTATTATTATTATTCTTATTATTATTATTATTATTGTTGGTTGAGCGCCTTGACGAGAGCCACATGGAGTTTGCAGGTGCAGTATTTTTCGTTGCAGGTGGGGAAGCCTGTGTTGTTGTTTTGTTGTTGTTGTGTTTTTGTTGTATTCCTGTTGTGTTGTGCTGTTGCGTTGTGTTGTGTAGTTGTGTTGTTGTTGTGTTGTGTTGTTGTTGTCGTGTTGTTGTTGTGTTATTTTTGTGTTGTTGTTGTGTTATTGTGTTGTTGTTGTTTTCTGTTTTGATATTGTTGCATTGTAGTTTTTGTTGATGTTGTATTGTTGCTCTTGGTTTGAATGAATGTCTGTATCGTTTTGTTGTTGTTCCAGTCATGTCGGTTTTTTTTGCGAATGCATAAAAATAAAAAAATCCAATAAATTTATCGTTTCAAACATACTTCTGTTGCTATGGTGACCGTTGAGCAGGTTATTATTATTATTATTATTATTATTATTATTATTATTATTATTATTATAATTATTATTATTCGGATCTGTATTATTGGTAGTTTTGTTATTGTTGTTATTATTATTTGCCTCACTATACAGATTATTATTACTTAGCAGGCCAATGCTGTTGTTATTAGGATTGTCCGCATTGTTTCTATTATTATTAATATTATTATTATTATTATTATCCATATTATTGTTGTTATTATTGTCCGTATCATTGTTGTTATTATTATTACTAATACTATTATTATTATTATTATTATTATTGTTGTTATTATTATTACTAATACTATTATTGTTGTTATTATTATTATTGTTGTTATTATTATTATTGTTGTTATTATTATTATTGTTGTTATTATTATTATTGTTGTTGATGAGTTCGAGGGGCAGCAGTTCGGTTCCACACACGAGGAACTTGTCGCTCGCGGAAGCACTCAAGTCCCAGAGGCTTCCCATCTGGTGGTGTCCATCCCTCCATCCATCCCTCCATTCATCCATTCATCCAACCATTCTCCATCCATCCATCCCTCCATTCATCCATTCATCCAACCACTCTCCATCCATCCATCCGTCCATTCATTCACCCATCCATCCATCCGTCCATCCATCCATCCATCCGTCCATCTATCCATCCATCTATCCATCCATCTATCCATCCATCTATCCATCCATCTATCCATCCATCTATCCATCCATCCGTCCATCTATCCATCTATACATCTACACATCCATCCATCTCTCCATTCACTCATCTATCCATCTTTTCATTCATTCATTTTTTCCTTCCCTCCGTTATTAATTCGTCCATCCATTCATCTAGTTATCTAACCGTCCATTCGACGTGCATTTAAATATCAATTCATCCATTCATCTATCTATTAATTCATCCGTCCATCTATCTATCAATTCATCCATTCATCTATATATTAATTCATCCGCCCATATAACTATAAATCTCTCCATGCATCAATGCATGCGTCCATTCATTCAGCCATCCCTCCATTCATGCGTGCATGCATGCAACCTTGTTAAAAGGAGCCTTGGCGGAGTGGAGGGAGGAGGCGGGAGGATGAGGCAGAGGAAGGATGTTGCTCTCAACATCCTTCAACACATCCCCCATCGACTGATGAGATCTGGTGGGGAAGGAGAAGGAGGAGAAAGAGGAGGAGGAGGAGGAGGAGGAGGAGGAGGAGGAGGAAGAGTTAGGAGGAGGAAGAGTTAGGAGGAGGAAGAGTTAGGAGGAGGAGGAGGAAGAGTTAGGAGGAAGAGTTAGGAGGTGGAGTAAGAAAAAGGAGTTGAAAAGAAGAAAATAAAGAAAGAGGAAGAAGAAGAAGAAGAAGAAGAAGAAGAAGAAGAAGAAGAAGAAGAAGAAAAAGAAGAAGAAGAAGAAGAAGAAGAAGAAGAAGAAGAAGAAGAAGAAGACTAAGAGGGAGGAAAGTAGTACCTGGGGTTAAAGAGCACACGTTGCTTGACCCTTCTGTTGACGTTGCAAATCAATTCTATCACCCTGGGTTTGTTGTTTTCGTCGTCGTTGTTGTTGTTGTTGTGGTTGTTACTGTTGTTGTTGTTGTTGTGGTTGTTACTGTTGTTGTTGTTGTTGTGGTTATTACTGTTGTTGTTGTTACTGTTGTTGTTGTTGTTGCTGCTGTTGCGGCGGTTGCTCCTGTTGTTGTCGTCAATGTTTCCGTTGTTATAAATTCTGTTGTTGTTGTTGCGCTGGTTATGACCGTTGTTGTGAAGTTTGTCCGAAAAACTATTGTTGTTGTTGTTGTTGCTGATGCGATTGTTCTCCGTTAAACTCGGCAGAACCACGTAATCATTGTTGCTCGGAGATCCAGTGTTGAATTTGTTGTTGTTGTTGTTTTTGTTGTTGTTATAATTTGTTGCATTCAAAGGTACAAAAGTTGGTTTATCTTGTTGACTGTCAATCCTATTGTAGGGGTTGTTGTTGCTATGGTATGAGTTGTTGTTGTTGTTGCTATGGTATGAATTGTTGTTGTTGCTATGATAAGAGTTGTTGTTGTTGTTGTTGTTGTTGTTGTTGTTGTCGTAGTCATCATTGGAGAGGTTTTCGTCATTGCTGGTTAGTTTGCTATTAAGCTTTCTTCTCACTCGTTCATGCAGATTGGGAGTGCTAGTGTAGAAGCTGTTGTTGTTGCTGCTGTTGTTGTTGCTGCTGTTGTTGTTGCTGTTGTTCCTGCTATTGTTGCTGTTGCTTCTGCTGTTGCTTTTGTTGTTGTTGTTTCTGTTGTTGTAACTTTTGATGTTATAGCTTTGGCTATTATTGTAGTTTCTGTTATTGCTTCTGTTGTAGTTTCTACTATTGTTGTTGCTTCTATTGTTGTTGTTGTTGTTGTTTATGCCTCCGTAGGGTGCATGGATGTAATTGCTGTTGCTTGAGAGTACGTAGGAAGCGCCTGAGAGTTGAGGGGGGGGGTTGAAAGAAGGGGGGGGGGGAGTGAAAGAAAGGGGGGGGGGGTAAATAGGAAAAGGGAGAAAATAGATGAGGAGTGGGTAAGTAAAAGTAAACCATTACCCGTTGATACCTACCAGGTTCTTCCCTACCCACCCGTTCCCCACCACCCAAGAACTCCCCACCCACTCACCAATCTCCCCACCACCCACCCACTCACTACCCACTCGCCACCTACCACCAACCCACTCACCACCAGCCTACTCACCACCACACGCCCACCACCACCCACCCATTCACCACTACCCACCCACTCACCCACCACCCACTCACCCACCCACCATTCACTCACCCACCCACCACATACTCACCCACCCACCACCCACCCACCCACCACCCACCCACCCACCACCACATACTCACCCACCCACCACCCACCCACCCACCACCCACCCACCCACCACCACATACTCACCCACCCACCACCCACCCACCCACCACCTACCACTCACTCACTCACCCACCCACCACTCACTCACTCACCCACCCACCACCCACCCACCACCCACCCACCCACCACCCCACCCACCCACCCACCACTCTGAAACTGCGCCACATCTTCAATTTCCGCTCCATCGGGAACCCTGAGAACTTTCTTCACTCCGTTGATCACCGCCACCTTCTCATTCAACCATGACAACAGGCACTCCATGGTGGCAAAGTGTTTGCCTGACACAGAGGTCTGCAGGCCCCTCTTGTGGTGGTCCCCATTGGTGTAAAATGTTACCAACTTCCCCCTCCTCATCAGGTGGGGGACGTTCATGCTTTTTGGGGATTTTGGGGGGTTTTTTGGGGGGTTTTTTGGGGTTTTTTTAGGGGGTTTTAAGGGGTTTTTAGGGGGTTTTGAGAGGTTTTTTGGGGGGTTTTGAGAGGATTTTTTGGGGGGTTTTGGAAGGTTTTTTGAGGTTTTTTGGGGGATTTTTGTAAAATTTTTAGAGAGTTTTTGAGGGTTTTTAAGGGTTATTTTAATTTTTTTTTTCTTTTTTTTTTAGTTTTTCGGGATATTTTGGTGGTTTTTAAAAAAACCCTTTTGAGTTTTCGAGTAAGTTTTCGGGTTTTGAATGGAAGTTTGAAAGGGGTTTGAAGGAGGTTTGAAGGAGGTTTGAAGGAGGTTTGAAGGAGGTTTGAAGGAGGTTTGAAGGAGGTTTGAAGGAGGTTTGAAGGAGGTTTGAAGGAGGTTTGAAGGAGGTTTGAAGGAGATTTGAAGGAGGTTTGAAGGAGGTTTGAAGGAGGTTTGAAGGAGGTTTGAAGGAGGTTTGAAGGAGGTTTGAAGGAGGTTTGAAGGAGGTTTGAAGGAGGTTTGAAAGAGGTTTGAAGGAGGTTTGAAGGAGGTTTGAAGGAGGTTTGAAGGAGGTTTGAAGGAGGTTTGAAAGAGGTTTGAAGGAGGTTTGAAGGAGGTTTGAAGGAGGTTTGAAGGAGGTTTGAAGGAGGTTTGAAGGAGGTTTGAAAGAGGTTTGAAGGAGGTTTGAAGGAGGTTTGAAGGAGGTTTGAAGGAGGTTTGAAGAAGGTTTGAAGAAGGTTTGAAGGAGGTTTGAAGGAGGTTTGAAGGAGGTTTGAAGGAGGTTTGAAAGAGGTTTGAAGGAGGTTTGAAGGAGGTTTGAGGGAGGTTTGAAGGAGGTTTGAAGGAGGTTTGAAAGAGGTTTGAAGGAGGTTTGAAGGAAGTTTGAAGGAGGTTTGAAGGAGGTTTGAAGGAGGTTTGAAGGAGGTTTGAAAGAGGTTTGAAGGAGGTTTGAAGGAGGTTTGAAGGAGGTTTGAAGGAGGTTTGAAGGAGGTTTGAAGGAGGTTTGAATGAGGTTTGAAGGAGGTTTGAAGGAGGTTTGAAGGAGGTTTGAAGGAAGTTTGAAGGAGGTTTGAAGGAGGTTTGAAGGAGGTTTGAAGGAGGTTTGAAAGAGGTTTGAAGGAGGTTTGAAGGAGGTTTGAAGGAGGTTTGAAGGAGGTTTGAAGGAGGTTTGAAGGAGGTTTGAAGGAGGTTTGAAGGAGGTTTGAAGGAGGTTTGAAAGAGGTTTGATGGAGGTTTGAAGGAGGTTTGAAGGAGGTTTGAAGGAGGTTTGAAGGAGGTTTGAAGGAGGTTTGAAGGAGGTTTGAAAGAGG